>JBBCBC010000021.1:30798572-30930247 GCA_037126765.1 Stenogyne calaminthoides
GCAAGTTTTGGCTCAGGTTATCTCTAAGGCACAAGAACAGACGGGGAGCAGGTCTTCTCCGAGGTGCTTGAGACTTGTTAAGTTCGCATAAAATTTCTCGTGAAATTTTCAAGGAACTCAAGCCTCAGAGATTCCTATCAAGAAGTCTTGCCAGACAAAGCAGAGGAGCCAACTCGTAGTCGATCTCAAGATGTGCGGTGCTCAGACTGAAGAGCTAACTGCACTAATCCGAGGATATGTCACCTCGGGCCTTAACCCACTGTGATGCAACCGAGGACACGATTGCACATTCAGATATAAAGCTGAGACTCAGAGCGTAATATTCTTGATGAGCTCCTCGAAAGGATCTCTTTTGATCCTCGGTGATGCTTCAACCGAACCGAGAGCCCGAGATGAAGAAGGTGAGTAGGAAGAAGGCGAGTGGAGCAAGCAAAGGAACAATTCATTCTTAACTTACCCTCGAAGCTCGGCTTTTTATACCCTGATCTGCAAAGATGTCTTCTTGATTAAGGTCGATTGTGTTCATCTCAATCGGACTCTTCCGAGATGCTTGATATTCTTTGCATTGAGGGGGAAGGCCGGTGGAATGAGGAGGCGACGCCTTCTGTTGACTTCTCGGGGGTTGAAAGGACAAAGCTTCGGGATGAAAAACTCCGATTTTGATGAAATTTGGTTCGAGAGGAAGATAGGCGAGAGGAGAGCGACCGAGTTGGTGCCCCTAAGAATGTGACAAATCTCAAGATGGAGATGGGGACCAACAGGGGAGATCTTGAGGATTAGTCTCGGATGAGAAGGAGACTTACGGTGCCGATCAACTGAAATTGGTCAACCTCGGTTAAAGACTTTTCTTGGTACCTTTTGCACTTATTAACAATTATGCAAAGATTCTTGAAAGTACTATCTTTAATCTCGAATTGTCGATAAATAGACCCGAGGCTCGATTGGAGGCTGGGAGCTCGGAGACGGTGAAGCTTCGGGATGATCAAAAAAGATGAAGGTCTGCGAAGGTTCCCGAGATTGACCTCGCTCCCTTGATGGAGAAACTAGATAAGGTTGAGCCAATGATGATCAAGATTGCTCAGATGGAAGAAACATTGGTCAACCAAGCTCAGGAGATGGAAAGTTTTAGTCACTCTTTAGAGGTGGTGCTAATCCAAAACACTCGACCTCACGAGATGACCTCCATGGAAGATAAATTTGAATGAAAAATTTGGAGGGAGTCAATTTGAGCTTCGGTCTTAAATGAAAATGAAGCACCGAGTCAATTTGCATTTCTAGAGGTGAAATTGGCAGAGAGGAATGAAGTGATGATCAAATCTGCTGTTGAGGAAATGAGCTCATTGCTCATGACCAAGATGACAGAGATGTTTAAGGAAGCACTTCCGGCGGTTTGCCCATATATACGAAGAATTTTACGTGGCTAAGAACCACATCAGGAGGTTGGAAGATGAGCAAGATCAGCTAGTAGGGGAGGTGCGTTGTGTGAGCAAAGAGGAGTATCACATGGACATAGCACTCTCTAGACTTCTTCCAAATTACGGTGCCAAGAAGGGGGAAAGACCAAATGAGGACCTCAGGAAGTTATTGGCACGTACTTTGGAGAAAAAAGGCTCGAAAAGATCTTTGAAATGTATAACCTAGCCAAAGCCTTAAAAAAGAAGAAAAGCTCTTGACAAGATGAAGTTAATTTCGGGTAGAGAAGTTTATCTACACTCGAAGTTTTGAGCAAACCATGCTTGATGTTGCAAGAGAGAAACCGAAAGTGCTAGAACTAAGGTTGGAACAAGCCGGTTCTTCAACCGAATTACTATGAAGAGGAAAGCCTTGGGCGTTGTTCAACCTGAAAGCAAGGGTGCAAAGGCTACTAAGCCAATCCAGAGAAAGCTGATTCTGGATGATGAAGGAACGGAAGAATCTGAGTCTCAACCTCAGAAGAAAGTCTTCAACACGAGGAATGCTCTGAAGACACTCCAGGTAGAACAAGCTAAGAAAGTTGCCGCTTCAGTCTCAGGCATGCCTGTGATAAGAAAGAAGACTGAAGAGGAGCTTAAAAGCGAAGGAGTGGATTCAAGAAGTTTGCTAGCAAAGGAGAGAGACATCAAAAGCCACTAAAATTGGCCCCACGTTGATAAATGGATGCCTATCAAACTCAACGATATGTGGGAAGAGGTCAAGAGAACCTTCTAGTTCTATTATGATGTGCTCAGGGAGTGCAGAGGGGAAAACTATGATCAAAATGAAGCATTCATTGAATATATCCTAACCTTCTATCCAAAATATCTCCAAACCTGGATTAACCTTGCGGATGAAGGAGAGGTGCAGATAGTAGCCCCCGGTCCATATTCCTATCCTCCTCCAAGACTTGGTAATGGCTTGGTGAATGAGAAGGCCATTACTCAAGAAATTGTTCAATTATCTTTGGTGGGTTGGGTTTAACAGAAACAAATCCGGGATATCAAGGAGAGAAATGAGCTGAAGAAGAGATATTTTGGAATGTTCGACCTAGAGGTGCCCGCTGATGAAGTTGAAGAAATAAAAATCGAAGCGGAAAGACCGAAGAAACCGAAAATCAAGATCAAGATCAAGACTCGGAAGATTCTGTAATCTTTAAATTTTTGTCTTTTTGATTTTGTTGATAAACTCATTGTAATCTGTAACTCAAACCAACCATCAATGAAGATTTATCATTTGTGCTCAAAAGATAATATTTCATTATCTTATTTACATGTCTTTTATATTTGATATGCCTGAATGAATGTCTCTGAATCAATTGTTTAAGTATTTGGTGATGAACTATTTAAGAAGATTCATTACTGAAGAAATTGTTGAAAGAATAATTGTTGGGAGACTCTCTGTAATTGTTGGGAGATTCTCTGATTCATAGTATTGGGAGACTCATTATTTAAAAGGGAAAATTGTTGAAAACATAACCAATCTTGTAATAGGATAAACTGAAACCTGAGTATAGGTTATATGTTTGTAACAAGATAGGTTTTGGCATCATCAAAAAGGGGGAAATTGTTGGGAGATGAATTTAATAAAAGATATATGATTTTGATTAAGATCCCAAAACCCCTGAGTATGACATGTTCAGAATGATCTTGATAGTTGAAGTCGATTAGGTTTTAGAGTATTGAGGATGTTATCCGCAATATGTATAGTCAAGCAGATATAGTTAGGATAGGTTTCGAAGACTCAAGAACTCAAGATATGTTTGAAGAAACTGAAGTTTCAGTATGAAACTGAAGTTTCTGAAGACTCAGTGAGAAACTGAGAATCAAGACTCAAGAGAAATCGAGAATCAAGACTCGGTGAAAAACCGAGATATGGAAGACTCAAGATGATATCTTGAGGAAATGAAGACTCAAAGATGAAGATTCAAGTCATATCGGTCCAAGATATCTCGAGAAGACTCTCAAGACTCGAGAAGACCACGAAGACTCGAAGACCTCAAGACTCGAAGACTCAAGACGCAAGATCAAGATCAAGACTGAAGATCAAGAATACTGAAGGTACAGTAATTACTGAAGACTCAAGAATGTCTTCAATGCTCAAGATAAACCCAATGTTCCGAGGCACCGAATATATCTATCGAAGGATGCAATCTTGAGAAGATCGCGATTCCTTAGAAAAATATATATTTGCCAAGACATTCAAATGCGCATAAAAGGAACTAAGTCGAAAGTGTTATTAAGGTTATATCAAACTCGAGTTTGTAACCAAAAGAGCTGTTGAAGGTGTCTACCATTGGCGGAGACAAAAGTCAAAAAAGGAAGACAACATTGTACCATATCGATTAATCGACAGTGACGTGTCATGAAAAAAAGATGTCGATGTACAAAAGTTCGATCGCAAAAAGTGAAGACCGGCTACATGAAGGCTTATGCCTAAAAACGTGTTAGGGGAGTATCAAACCCTAAATATAGCCGTTCCTACACACCATAAGAGGAAACTCACGAAGTTATCTCTCCAACAGATAGTTTTCAAGAGTGACCTTGGTGTATGCCTATAAATCTTTGGTGACCCTCTACATTGTAAGGTTACGGGAAATTTATACGCTTAACTCAAAAGCTCAAACTTATTATCGCAAGTTGAAGCACTTTCGAAAAAAACTTAGAATTTCCCAAGTGCTTTTTATATTGAAGAGAGCTCATTAAACTAAGCCTAGCTTGATAGACATATCCAAAGCTTAGTCGAGATATCCTAACCCCTTTGCATTGTACTTCATTGTAAAGGATATCTCATCCTAGTTGAAACCAACCGAGAAACCCCAAACCCCTTGAGAAGGTAGTTGGAGTGTGTTTGTTGGTGAGAAGAGTTGTAAAAGAGTTAGTAAACTATGCGGAGTAGTCGAAAAACTCTAGAGGAGAAGTTAGTAAGCTCAGGGGGTAGTCGAAAGCTTGTTTGTGTTTGAGTAAGTAAACTACGGAGGTAGTCTAAAGCTCAAGGTCGGGTTGAGTAAGTAAACTTCATTGGAGTAGTGGAAAGCTCGGGGCCGAGTTGAGTAAGTAAACTACGCGAGGTAGTCGTAAAGCTCGAAGTGATTAGTGAATTTCTCGAGGATCGAGAGTGTGGATGTAGGAGCTTGAGTCTCGAACCACTATAATTCTTTGTGTTGTTTATTGCTTTCCTTATCGTGCTACTTTATTTGCATTGACTTGATTTTGAAAGCATACTTTTCAACGATATTGAGGTTGAATCAATCCTTTGAAGTTGCATGTAATTGAATCACGACCTAATCACTATTCCGTTCGGGAAGGTTTTCGACAAAGCTTAAAAGCAGTATAAGCTAAAGGGCCAACCATTCCGCACATCCGAAAGAAAGCTAGAACAAATAGTTACCAAACCGAACTCTCTTACGAGGATTGATGAAGTTAGTTATCGATCCAAGCAACTCGGGATCTCGACACTTTCGGGACTCGGTTGGGATTATCTCGAGGTATCGAAAGTAGCTCGGGATCACCGTCTCGATGAACTTTGACTCGAGCGCGTCTGTGCTTCTCGAACCTAATCTTGAGGATTATCATTGGTGACCTCGATGAAAAAGTTTTAAAAACCTTGAACCGTGTATTCCCCATCTGCGTGTAAGACTTCGTTTGCGGGACCAACACTTACTTGAGTCTTGGTTTCTTGATAACTTCTTGAGTCTTGATTTCTTCGTTACTTCTTGAGTCTTGATTTCTTGATTACTTCTTGAGTCTTGATTTCTTGATAACTTCTTGAGTCTTGAGTTTCTTGATAACTTCTTGAGTCTTGATTTCAAGAGTCTTGATTTCTTGATTTACTTCTTGAGTCTTGATTTCTTGATTCTTCTTTGAGTCTTGATTTCTTGATTACTTCTTGAGTCTTGATTTCTTCAATAACTTACTGAGTCTTCAGTTTCTTCAAAATATATCCTGATCTATATCTGCTGACTATACGTAGTGCGAGATAACTTCTGAACACTCTATCTTTGAATCTAACCCGATCTATCAAGATTATCCTGAACATGTCATACTCAGGGGTTTTTGGATCTAATCAAAACTTCTTTATTAAATTCATCTCCCAACATCCACTTCTTGAAGAAAGCCTCGACCTTGAGGCCGTGGAACTGCTTGCCATTGTCTGGTATGATGGCTTGTGGTAAATCGAATCTGCATATGATGTTCCGCCATATGAACTTGATGACTTGGTTCTGATCTATGGTCGTCAGTGCATCTGCCTCTGCCCACTTTGTAAAGTAATCTACTGCTACTAGGGCGTATTTGACCGAGCCTGGCACTGTTGGGAGTGGGGCAATGATGTCTATCCCCCACTTTGCAAATGGCGGTGAGGATACTTGTGAGTTCTCTAGGTGCTTGTTTGATGGAAGGGAGTGGATTTGACATTTTGTGGCATTTTGCAGTGAAGATGATGGCGTCACGCCCTTAGCGTGGGCAAAAGTATCCTGTCTTGTGGTTTTGTGGGCGATGACTCCCCCGGTGTGGTTTCGTGCATGCCCCTCATGTATTTCACGTGGGATTATTTGCCCCTGTTTGGGTGTGATGCACCGGAGTTGGGGCATCTTTGAAGCCACGCGCTTATGCTATTTCGGTGCGGACCATAGTGCATCTTCTTGCTTTCGCAATTGCATTTTTTGAGAACTGGACCTATCTGTCGGCAGAAGTCTGTTGTCAGATACTTGATGATGGGTGTCATCCAGCTCGATTTTGGGTCTTCTAGGTTTGTGACCTCCGCGTGTTTGGTGGATGGGTGGGGTAATGCTGTGATGGTGACATCCTTCATTTCTGCTGATCCTTCGGATGTCGCTAGTCGTGCTAGGGCATCGGCTCACGAGTTCTGCTCTCTTGGGATTAACTTGACATGGATTTGGTCAAATTTTTGGCATAATATTTTCACTACCTCCTGGTAGGCTGCCATTCGGTCGTCCCTTGCCTCGTACTCTCCAAAAATCTAGCAGGCTATGAGTTGGGAGTCTGAGTGAACTTGCAGTCTTCTGACACCCATTGCTATTGACATTTCTAGGCCGCTGACAAGCGCTTCGTATTCGGCCTCATTGTTGGTTGCGGGGAAATCGAAGGTGATGGTGTTCTGGAACGAGGTCCCCTTTGGGCTTGTTAAAACTATACCGGCCCCCGACCTATGGGAGGTCGCAGATCTATCCACGAATAATTCCCAGGGTGGGCCGTTTAAGCATCCAGCTTCGGTTGGGAATGTAAGTTCCAGGATTAAGTCGGCTAGGGCTTGGGCTTTGATGGTAGGTCGGGGCGCGTAGGTTACTCCGTATTGACCGACCTCAATTTCCCATTTGAGGAATCGCCCCGACGTGTCTGGTCGGTGCAAGATGTTTCTCAGGGGTGTGGAAGTCAATACTTCAACTTAGTGGTCGAAAAAATAAGGCCTTAATTTCCTTACGCTCATAACCAGCGCGTATGCCAATTTTTCCAGGACCGGATATCACTGTTCAGTTTCGTTCAGTGTCTGGCTGACGAAGTAGATTGGGATCATTCCTATCCTCCACTCGAACTAGTACTGAGCTCAAAGCTGTTTCAGAGGTCGCGAGGTATAGGAAAAGTCTCTCCCCCGGAATTGGCTTCGACAGAATGCTTACATCCGCCAGGTAAGCTTTGATCTTGCCAAAAGCTTCCTGACTTTCGTGTGTCCATTCAAACTTCAACTTTTTCTGGATGGTGTCGAACAGCGGCTTGCACTTATCCCCCATTAGGGAGATGAATCGATTTAGGGCGGCCAGGCATCCTGTGAGTTTTTGTACTTCCTTCACGTTTCGGGGCGCCCCCATGTCTAGCATAGCTTTGACTTTAGAGGGGTTCGCCTCGATTCCTCGTTTGCTCATCAGGTGTCCTAAAAACTTCCCAGATTCAACTCCGAAATTGCACTTCTTCGTGTTTAGTCGCATGTTGAACTCTCTTAGGATATCGAAAGTTTGGGCCAAGTGGGTTAAGTGGTCCTCCGATTTTAAGCTTTTGATGACTATGTCGTCGACATAGACTTCCACCGACTTCCCTATGAGGTCGGTAAACAAGTGGTTGACCAGCCTCTGATATGTTGCCCCTGCATTTTTCAAGCCGAAAGGCATCCTCTTCCAGCAGTAGATGTTATTCTCTGCTAGGAACGAGGTATGCTGCCTGTCAGGTTCGTACATGGCTATCTGGTGGTAGCCTGCAAAGGTGTCCATGAAGGACATTATCTCGTACCTTGATGTGTTATCTATCAGGTGGTCGATGTGGGGCATTGGAAAGAAATCTTTTGGGCATGTGCTATTGAGATCTGTGAAGTCGATGCATAGCCGCCAAGTCCCATTGGATTTTTTTACTAGAACGGCGTTGGCCACCCATTGGGGCTGCTTGAGTGATCAAGTTATTGTCCAGTAGCTTCTTCACCTCTTCGGCTAGTGTTGCATATTTTTTGGGACCGAATTTTTGCCTCTTCTGAGCTATCGGTTTCCGGGCTGGGTCTATGTGTAGCTTATGGCACGTGACTTCTGGATTGATCCCTACCATGTCTTTCTGCGACCAAGCGAAGACGTCTATATTCTTTTTGAGAAAGTCGATGATACCCCTTCAGGTCGTCCGGCATCTTTGAGCCGATTATTACTTCAAGATCTAGACGGGCTGGGTCCACTTTGACTTTCTCGAGGTCTTCCCCCAGGACGGCCCTTTGGGTATTTTTCTGGGGATCGTCTATTTCTGCTTCGAGTAAAAATTCTTCTGGTTCAGGCCCCAATCTTGGGTTGAGGTCATCGCGACTTCTTTTCCTGCTCGTTTCATTGTTTAAAGATTCGCTTTGCTTATCGCTATCTATTACAAATATTTGTTTGCTAGATATTGGTGTGGAATTTAAATGAGACGAGGGATAAATCAAATAAGATTTTGCTTCAACTTGATCACCTTTGATGGTGCCGACCAGCCCATTTTTGGTGGAAAACTTTACATAGAAATAGAAAGTTGAGGACGCAGCCTCGAAATCATGTTCAAAAGGCCTCCCGAGGAACCCATTGTAGGAGCTCGGGAAGTCGACCACTAGGAAATCTAAAAGCTTAGTGGCCCTGAATTCATCATTCAGAGTGGAGACCAATTCTACAGCAAGTTGGATCATCCCTATCGGCTTTACTGTTGCGTCCCCGAATCCTTTCACGACGTGGTCGCATGGGGTGATATATGCGTCGTAATCTCCGAGCTGATCCAGGGTCTTCTTGAAGAGTATGTTGCAGAAGGCTCCCCCATCCACTAACAAGCAGCATACGGTGGTGCCCATGATATTGGCTCTAATCACAAGGGGATCGACGTTGGGGTAGACTACTTCGGCCTTGTCCTTTTCGCCGAACTCGATTGTGCTGGACTCCTCTCCTACCATGAAAATAGGTAGCACCATTTTCCTGGAGTTCTCAATTTCCCTTATCTCCGCCTTCAGACGCCTTTTGGATGAGGTGGTTGTAGAAAATTCCACTACTGTTCCGAGCGGGGATAGAGTGTGTATCACGCGACCTCCCACATCTTTGGGCATGGGCGGTACTGGCTGTTCTCCCTGGCCAACATTCCTCGGAGCATGTCCGGCTTGCGGGTTTGCTTGTTGGCGACCTCTTTGGTCTTCCTCTTGGTTCCTCTGAGGTTATTTGACGAACTCATCCAATATCCCATCCTCGTACAACCTCCAGAGCGGTGGGAGAAGATCCTTGCACTCGCTGGTATAATGTCCAGTTTGCTCGTGGAAGGCACAGTACTTGTTGGGGTTTGCCTTGCCCTTGTTCTTTATTGGCCGAGGCGGGAGGAGTAGCTCTCGGTCCTTGATCTGATTGAACACGTTCCCTGGAGTCATGCCTAAAACTTCCATCAACTTTACTGGAATGCTTTCTTCGAAGGGCTTGAAGTTTCCCAGAGCCTTATAGTGATTACCGGCTTTCTTGGAGCTTTTCTTTGTATTGACGACCTCCCTGTCATCGGAGAGTCTCACTTCCAGTAGCTCGGAAGCATGGATGATGTCGCTCGCCCATCTCTGGAAGTCATTATAGCTTATTGGATACTCAATGGTCATCCGCCGCCACAACTTGGTCCCCTTCTTGAGTTCGAAAACAGCCCTGAGCACTTTTGCCTCGTCACCGATGGGATCCCCCTCCAATATAAGCTTGTCGATCCTTTTGATGTAGGATCGATCAGACTCATCATCTGCCTACTGCGTGTTCATGAGTCGCTGCTTGGTCATAGGTCGTGGAGCCAAGGCCATGAAATGGATCAGGAATTGCCTAGCAAGCTCGGTGAACGATTCTATAGAGAACGGTGGTAGTGAGGTGAACCATTGGTGGGCCTGGTCGCTCAAGGTTAAGGAAAACAGCCTGCACTTGGTGGCATCTGTGGCTCCCATGGAATCCATGTAGGAGTTATATTTGGCCATGTGGACCTTCGGGTCCGTGCTTCCGCTGTAGCGATCTAGAGCTGCGGTGTTGATTATCCTTTGGGTAGGAGCCAAAGTGACTGTGGTCCCGAGGGGGGAGTCTGGAATGACAAGGTCGCGGTCCGCCCCTGCCGGGCTACCCTGGTTCTCAGCTCGCTCGAGAAGTCACTGGACCGTTTTGGCCAGCGCATCGATCTTGATGTCGCGATGATCTCTAGGGGGAAAGTCGCCGGTGGGTCGCCTTGGTGGATTGCTGACCCTCTCGGTAGCTCGTTGTGGTGCGGATTCAGGGCCATGACCAGGTCTCGCTCTATCTGGTCGGCACGATGGGGCTGAGATTGTGCCTCGTCTTCAGCGGCCATAGGGGCCTTTTGGATCTCTTGTTCCCCAAGTCGCTCGAACGCGTTACCTGATCTCGCCGGCCTTTCCAGGAGTCTGCGATTCTGGATGATGGCGTGCTTCGCTGGATCGTATGCCAGTTGGCCGGTGGAATGCCATTTCTCGATAAGGGTGTTCTTGCCCTTAGAGGTCCCCATATTAGGTGTTGTTTTCTTGGCAGGTGGCTGTTAATCCTCCTCGTCGAAGACGAGACGCTTTTTGTTGAGGACGACCAGGATGGCCTTTCCATCCTCTGGCGTCTGGACGAGGTTCCACAAGTCGGGGGTGGCCTCTGGGATAACAGGATGAGAGCACTGCGAGCTCATAGAAGCTTCCACACCGTCGAGGTTGTCGGTCTCATTTCGGGGATTGTTACCTTGATTGATCGCCATTGGAGATTTCGAGTTTCCTGTGGATATTTAGTAAATTGACAGAACTATTCCCATAGATGGTGCCAATGTTGTGACCTCAATTTTATATCTAGGACAACGTGGTTATGAAATGGATCAAACAGATAACAAATAACAAATATGAAGATGCGCTGTGAGTTTGGTTACCCAGTTCGTCTTTTGTGTAAGACTACGTCTGGGGGCGCCCAAGCCAGGAGTGTTTCACTATATTTTCTACCTAAAGTCCTAGAATTTTTGTGTCTTTACAATGAGAGTTACATGTTGTATTTATAGACCTGAAACTAGGGTTTTTCTTCTTTGTGGGCTTCTCTTAGCGGGCTTGCCAAGCTTCTGCCGCCAAATCTAGGGTTTCCTCGGCTGAATCTGTGATATCCGCATCCGGATGCACTTGCCTTACTTGCCCCGTGATATACGCGCCCAGTTATTCGTATCTTTACCAATTACAGGCGCTGGAGGTCGCTTCCGGCTTGCAGCCTTCCTCAAGGTCGATGGCGACCTTCTTCTCCTCAAACCGATGTGCGACCTCCTTTACTTCATGAGGAATTCGTTCAACGAGCTCCCATTTCCATCAAAGTCGCTTCTATTGACTACACCAGGTAGGGATATTCCATGGTACAACAGTCTGAGGAGCCGGAGACCTCCGCCTGCCATGATTGTGACCATCCCGACTATTTTGATTATCAAGCCTATCGGGCCGGGCTCCGCCACCGCCGACCACTTCATTCCAAAATTCGTGTTGTGAGTGAGTCTAAGTTTTACATTAATGTCGGAAGCCGATAGCCCAGAAAAGTATGAGACTCCGAATGACGTGTACTTCTACCGCCTGGAGGGTTCCGAAAGGGTCGACTAACCTCCGGAAAACATGGTCGCCATCCATGAGGCGGTCATGGACGTGGGTCTTCACTTTCCGCTCCACCCGGTGATCTCTCACCTCCTAGCCGCTTGGCACCTTGCCCTGGCTCAGATTACTCCCAATGGATGGAGTTATCTCTTGGCGACTATGACCGTGCTCGGCCAAGCTGGGCTTTATCGGCTTCCTACGCCCATGGAGGTGAACTATCATTGGTCGCTGGTCGCCCAGCACGGCCAGGAAGGCCACTATGCTCTGAAAAATCATCCTATTCGGTGGATCGTGTGGGGAATAGTGACCAAAGTAAAAAATTGGCACCCCCGATGGTAGTTTGTGGGTGGGGCATGGCAGAGTGCCTCCCCCGGTTCTATCTCAAAGATCCCCATACCGACCAATTTCCAAGAGAGGGCTCCCCGTAAGGTTCCTTCTTGGGGGGTGCGTCGAGCATCTCCGTACTGATCTAATTTCCTTTGTCCTTTTTGCAGGTTTACTTGTTGCCGACTAGAGCCGGCTGAATTGAGATTTTGAAGCCACACACATGGTTGTCGTCAACTATCCTTGGGAACTCCATCGCGTGGGCCTTTTCAATTCTTTCTCCGAGAGGCTGCGGGGAGGCTTGCAGACCTACCCTCGCGAGACTGGTCGCTTTCGTGAGTCTTTTATTTTCTCTTGTTTTGATTTTGTGTCGTTTTCCCGTGTTCGACTCTAATTGCGAATTGCCTTGTTGCAGCTTCTCATATTCCAATTCAGGCCACAGCTCCCAATGCCGAACAAATGTCGGCCCGTCGGAACCCTACCCTCAACTTCTCGCTCACTGGGTCCGCGGCTCGGGCTGCGCAGTTCGCGCGTGGTGGTGGTACTGTGGAGACGGGGGGATCCTCTCGCCCGGATCGCTCTAAGGACAAGAGGAAAGCTAAGGAGGGCCGGGATGGTGGTCGCCCGGCTCGTTCTGAGGGGTCCCCTACCCGGAAGCATGCTCGACAGGGCGACCATTCTCCCCGTGTTATTACTGGGGAGAGGGGGAGTGCCCCTTCTTGGGAGTCGATCCTTGCTGCTCGTCTCTCTCAGATGACGATGCTGCCTTCCCCTGGTCACCAATTTGCGGGCGACCGTACATTCGTGGGCTTCGATATTGACCGTTCCGGGGCGTAAGTTATACTTACTCTCCTGCTTTCATGTTGATCTTTCTTTTTATTATATTTTTCTAAGTCGGGCTCATTGCTTCAGGTTTGCAAACTTCCCACCGCCGGTTGCTGACTATCTTCGCTCGAAGATGCTGCCCATCGTTGGGGTCTCGGCCTACTGGCCTCGGTACATGCGGCACTATATCCGAGACATGCCCCGATATTGGTCTCTGGACTACCACCATGCTACCTCCTCCAACAGCAAAGAGAACAATCTTTACACCGCCTTGATCTACTCCCACAAAGCGGCTACTTTCCTTGGGAGGGTGGTGGAGCAGAACGACCAGGACTTGGAGACCTCTTGTGCAGCCCTTGATGCAGTGGAGAAGAATTCGGAGGAGGCGGCGACGGCCATGGCTCGAATGGAGTCCAAGTTGAAGTCATCCCAAGATAGGGCGACCGAGCTGGCTTTGCAGGTGGCCGACGTCAATGCCAAGCATCGCGCCGAGGTTGACTCCCAATGCCTTGAATCTGTGACCCTGAAGGGGCGAGTGGACGACCTTACCTGCCAACTGGCAGAGTCGCACGCCCTGGCGGTCGATTATGAGGAGAAAGTGGCCGATCTTGAGTTCAAAATTTCCAAAGAGGCCTCCCTCCGCGCCACCGACGATGCCTCACTGGGGATATTTTCTTACATTAGCGCTTACACGGACATCCTTTGGGCGGTATTTCGCCGCGACCCCGCCGCGGACGCTTCCGTGCTCGTGGAGGACTTTAAGGCCTTCGTCGCCGATTGCCCGCCTGAGGCTGACGTCGTGCTGCCCATGGCAAATCTAGCCAACTAAGGCATCGACCTGCCCTTCCTGGCCTAGGCGAGCAAGCTGTGGAGGCCGGGTGAGGAGGCCGATCAGGGGGGTCCATCTGGGCAGGGCTCTGCTGGTTCGGTTGCAGCCCCAGTGTCCGCGACCGAGGCCCTGGGAGGAGATGGTGCGACGACGGCGACTCCTGGTGGAGAGACTTTCGAAGGGGGGGAGCAAGCGGGCTTCCAGGCCCTGGTCGAGGAGGAGGTCAGGTCAGGGGATGGTGCTTAGTGCCTCCCTTTTGTGGAAAGTCTTCATAGGGTGTCTGTGAACCCTTTATCTTTTGGGTCCTCTTTAACTTTTTTTTTTCTTTTGAGTTTGTGCGGCCTTTCGGGGTACGCCTTTGTAAATGGAACTCTTTTGTATTTGGCCTTCA
This sequence comes from Stenogyne calaminthoides, assembly GCA_037126765.1. Classification (NCBI taxonomy): domain Eukaryota; kingdom Viridiplantae; phylum Streptophyta; class Magnoliopsida; order Lamiales; family Lamiaceae; genus Stenogyne; species Stenogyne calaminthoides. The sequence goes on from JBBCBC010000021.1 coordinate 30,812,459, forward strand.
TGCCCCCGTTTGTTATGAATGGAATATTTTACGTTTCTTGTCTTCCTTTGTGCATTTATGTATCAGTTTCTTGTTTTACTTATGGAGCATTGGTAGTGCAAAACCCGGACATACACCGGCGACTATGAGTCATGCCTATGTCCTGATCGCTGCTTGGATACGATGCGATGTATGTGGACTGTGTTTTGGCCGTCTTATCTTGTGCGGCATGTCTAAACTTTAGCTTAGTCATGTTACGGTGCTATCTTTAGGAAGGTAGTCGTATTTGGCGTGCGGCCATTATGATGACGACCTTGTCGACGTGAATTCCGGGTAGTGCTTCAAGTCATAGGTAGTCGGCTTATGCCGTTGGTGACTACTTTTTGACTTGTCCTCAACTGTCCAGACCGTTTTTGGGATGATCTTTGGTCGACTTACTCTAAAGCGTACAAGTTACTTAAAATATGTAAATTCGCATAAAAATATTTTTAAAGATGATGAATCATTAAACTGTTGTGATGGAAAAATTAGTAAATAGGTTATTAGCTATCCCTATTGGTAATACTTCTTCAAGTGGATCGCGTTCCAGGGATATTCCGCTGGGGTGCCATCCGGGTCCTCGATCTCGTATGCTCCGTGTGCCAGGCATTTGGATATTCTGAATGGAGCTTCCCAGGTCGGGCCGAACGTCCCCTTGGTTACTCTGACTACTTTTTTCAGGATGAGGTCCCCTTTCTTGAATTGCCGGAGTTTAACCTTCGAGTTGTAGTATTTTTTTATTCATCGTTTGTAGCCGGTATTTCTCAGGTTAGCCTCTAATCTCTTTTCTTCCAGCAAGTCTAGGCCGGCTGTCATCGCCATATTGTTGTCGCTTGAGGCTCTGCTGGTCGTTCTGTGACTAGGAATGGTGACTTCTGCTGGGATTATGGCTTCCGCCCCGAATGCGAGGGAATAAGGTGTTTCCCCTGTAGAGGTTCTGCAAGTCGTTCTATACGACCATAGTACTTCAGGCAGTTTGCTCGCCCACCTGCCCTTCCCCCCTTCAAGTCGGGCTTTTAATGTGTGTTTGATAATCTTGTTGATCGCCTCGACTTGCCCATTGGATTGTGGGTGGTAGGGGGTGGAGAAGAGCTTTGTTATTTTCAATTTCTTGAAGAAAGCTTCAATCTTGAGGCCGTCAAATTGGTTTCGGTTGTCGGTCACGATTGCTTGTGGGAGGCCGAAATGACAAATGATGTTTTTCCATATGAACTTGATCACGTTGTCCTGATTGATCGTTGCGAGGGCTTCTGCTTCCGCCCACTTTGTGAAGTAATCGACCGCGACTAGGGTGAATCTTTTGGTCCCTGGGGCCATGGGTAGTGGTCCGATGATGTCGATTCCCCATTTTGCGAAAGGCCATGGGCTCAAGATGCTGGTCAATTCTTCTGGTGATACCTTAATTGAGGGGGCGAATATTTGGTATCGGTGGCAGGTTTTTGCATATTCGAGGGCGTCTTTCTTTAGCGTCGGCCAAAAATAACCCTGCCGGATGGTTTTGTGGGCCAGGGACTGGCCTCCTGCATGATTTCCACAGATCCCCTTGTGGATTTCCTTCAGGATGGCTTGCCCCTCAGCCTTCGTTACGCATCTCAGTAGCGGGATGCTGAATCCTCGCTTGTATAAATGGTCGCCGATCATTACGTACCTCGCCGCCCTCATTTGCAATTGTCGGGTGTCGACTCTATTATCTGGCAGGTGACCCATCTTTAAGTATTCGAGTATTGGCGTCCTCCAGTCCTCGTGGTCGATATCCATTGGATCGGTGAGGGTGACCAAGGCATGTGTGGTGGATGGGAAGGTTAGCTTTGTGATGGTGATGCCTTTCATATCCGCCGGTCCTTTTGACTTTGTTAGCCTGGCCAGAGCATCCGCTTGGGAATTTACGCTCCTGGGTATCAATTCCACGTAGACTTGATCGAACTTCTCGAGCATGGATCGAACAACTTCCTGGTACTCTCCTGACACTTAGCACGCAACTAGTTGCGAGTCGGTGTGTATTTTTAGTTTCTTCACCCCTATGGACATTGCCATCTCAAGCCCCCCGATCAGGGCCTCGTACTCAGCTTCGTTATTGGTGGCCTAAAAATTGAATGTGATGGCCATCTGGAAGGAGTGTATGTCAGGGCTAACTAAGACAATGCATGCCCCGGCTAGGGCTTGGGTGGCGGAGTCATCCACGTAATGCTCCCACGGTTACCCCGCTGGTGCATCTGGCGTGGTCATAGGGTAAGAGAGTTCCATCATGAAGTCGGCTAGGGCCTGGGCCTTGATGGTCGTTTGTGAGACACCGAACTGGGCGATCTCGATTGCCCATTTCATGCGGCCGGGGCAGTGTAGCGCGTTTCTTAGGGGTAACGAGGTCAGTACCTCCACCTGGGGGTCGAAGAAATATGGTCGCAGCTTTCTCACGCTCATCATGAGAGCGTAAGCGAGCTTCTCGAGGGGTAGGTACCTCTGTTCTGCCTCGTTGAGTACTTGGCTCGCATAGTATACCGATAGATAGTCTTGCCATTCAGCTCGTACCAGGACCGAGCTCAAGGCTGTTTCAGTGGCGGCCAGATAGAGGAAAAGTTTCTCCTTGGGAATGGGTTTGGCCAATATCCTAGGATTGGCGAGATACTCTCTGATGCCGCCCAAAGCTGCCTGGGTCTCTTCCGTCCATTGGAGATCCCTTTTGGCTTTCTTCAATGTTTTGAAGAAGGGTTTGCATCTATCCCCTATGCGGGATATGAATCTGCTGAGGGCCGCCAGGCTGCCTGTGAGCTTCTGGACTTCCTTCGGGTTCCTAGGGCTGCTCATTTCTAGAATTGCCCTGATTTTAGTTGGATTAGCTTCTATCCCCCGCTTGCTGACCAAGTGGCCGAGGAATTTGCCTGACTCTACGCCGAAGTTGCATTTCTTCGGGTTGAGTTTCATGTTGAATCTTCTTAAGATGTCGAATGCTCGAGCGAGGTCGACGAGGTGGTCTTCTTTCTTTAGACTTTTGACGACTATGTCGTCTACGTATACCTCCATGGAGTTTCCAATTTCTTCCTTGAACATATGGTTCACCATTCACTGGTAAGTGGCCCCGACGTTCTTGAGGCTGAATGGCATCCTTTTCCAACAGTACATGTTCTTCTCGGTGAGAAAAGAGGTATGTTGTTGGTCGTCATTGAGCATGGATATTTGATGGTAGCCTTCGAAGACGTCCATGAAGGACATCATCTCGTGCCCGGCCGTACTATCGATCAGGTGGTCGATGTGGGCCATGGGGAAGAAGTCTTTTGGGCATGCTTCGTTTAGATCGGTGAAGTCGATGCACAGTCTCCACTTCCCATTGGAATTTTTAACTAGGACGGCGTTGGATACCCATTGGGGTTGGTCGGCCTGTGTGATTAGATCGTTGTCGAGGAGTTTCTTCACGTCTTCGGCTAGTGCGGCATACTTTTCGGGCCTGAATTTTCTCCTTTTTTGCACGACTGGTTTCTTGTCCGGATCGATGTTGAGTCGATGGCAGGCGACCTCGGGGTTAATCCCTACCATATCCTTGTGGGACCAAGCGAATACGTCAAGGTTTTGTTTGAGGAAATTGACCAATTTTTCTTTTAGTTTCGTTGGGATCTTAGAGCCGATTATGACTTCCAAGTCCTATTGGGTTGGGTCCATTCTGACATTTTCAAGCTCTTCGTCCGGTGTTGCTCGATTGTTGTCCCTTCTGGGGTCGTCGATTGTTCCCTGGATGATGAAGTCATGTGGTTCGGATCCGAGTCTTGGTTCGAGATCCTATATTAACCGTTTGTTTTGATCGATTTCATTTGTTTGATCTCTTGTGATTTTTTGTGTGCTAATATTTAAATGAGACTGGGTATAAATAGAACACCCTCTTGCATCAAGTTGATCGCCCTTGACTGTGCCGACCACCCCATCTGAAGTGGGGAATTTTACATAGAAATAATAAGTGGAGGACGCAACCTCGAATTCGTGCTCGAAAGGCCTATCGAGGAAACCGTTAAAGGTCGACGGTAGGTCAATTACAATGAAATCACAAAGTTTGGTGGCCCTAACGGCCCTATCTATTGTTTACACCAATTCCACTGTCAGGCGTATGATTCCGTGGGGCTTCACGGTGGTGTCGCCGAAACCTCTGACCAGATGTTCGCTGGGTTCGAGATAGTTGTGGTAGTCACCGAGTTCGTCAAATGTCTTCTTGAACAGTATATTGCATAATGCCCCGCTGTCGACCAGTAGACATTTGACAGTTACCCCCATCATTTTCGCCGATATGACCAGAGGTTCAGCGTTCGGGTATACGATGCCCGCCTTATCCTGCTCACCGAATTGAATCTGCCAACTTTCTAGTGCGGTGGCGTTCACTGGAAGGCATAGTTGCACCGCGTTAGCCATCTCCCTGAGCTCGGCTTTCTTGCGTCTCTTTGACAGAGAGGTTGATACAGAGAGACCGCCTACTGCCCCGAGCGGTGATAGGGTATGGATTATCCTTTCATCGCTATCTTCCGGCATGGGAGGAGCTTGTCGACCGGTCTTATGCTCCCCCTGTTTTCTGGCGACCTCGTGTTGCTGGGGTGGTGCGATGTCACGAGCGCGGTTATCTTTGTGTGGAGGTCGCTTGACGTGTTCGTGTAGCATTCCATCCTCATAAAGCTTCCAGAGCTATTTCAGGAGGTCGCGACATTCGTTGGTGTTGTGGCCGACCATCTCGTGGTAGTGGCAATATTTCCCCGGGCTCTACCTGTCGTCGCTTTTCTTGATGGGCCGCGGGTCACCGAGCAGTCGTTTGTCTTTTATCTGGGTGAAGATGTACCCGGGGGACACACCGAAAGCATCTATTAATTTGACCACCACTGGGTCTTCAAATGGTTTAAGTTTCCCCGGGTTTTATATTGCCCCGGCTTCTTACCCATTTTTGGGGGCGCAGATTTCTTTCCTTCCCCCCTCCTGGCCCGTTGATGATGTCACTTGCGCGGGTCCTAAACTCCGGTTAAGTTGTTGGGTAGTTGGCGGTGATGTTTCGCCAGAGCTTAGTTCCCTTCTTTAGTCCGGCTATTGCTCCTAACAGTTTGGCCTCATCGCCTACTAGCTCTCTGTCTAAGATGAGTCGATCGAACCATTCTAGGTAGGCCCTGTCTGTCTCGCCTTTGCCTTGTTCGATGTTTGCCAGTCGATGTTTCCCTGTGGGTCTGGGCGCCATGGCTGTGAAATGCCCCATGAAGAGCGATCGAAAGAGTCGATGGATTGAGGGGGGATGGATGTGAACCATTTGTGGGCCTATTCATTCAGCATGGGGGAAAGAGTCGACACATGGTCACGTCGGAAGCCCCCACAGACGTCATGTATGAGTTATACTTGGCGAGATGCATCCTTGGATCAGAATCTCCCCCGTATCGATCGATTGAGGTCGTATTGATTTTAGTCTGAGCGGGAGCGGCCGTAATGGTCGCGCTGAGCGGCGACGAGGGGAGTACCAAGTTGGTCGTCGGCCTGGCGGGGGTAGGCTGACTGTCCATCCTTTCCTGGAGGGCTCTGACTGTCTGCCTCAGAGCAGCGAGTTTCGCCTCGTGTTATTATGCACGAACTTCTTGATGGTCGCTGGTGCTGAGCTGACTCAGTTGCCGAAATGGTGGTTCGTTCCTAAACTTCCTTTGGTGGTCTTCCCCTTCGACCATGACCATCTGGTGGGAATTAACTTTATCCTCTTCCTGGGCTGGTCCTTTTAGTGCCAAGTTATCGCCTAGGCGATTGAACACCGAGTTGTTTGCTTGGTTGTCCCCTAGTCGGCAGATTCCGCTTGCGTAAGTATACCCCAAGCGTTCTTCATCTCTGTGGGAGTCTTGAAAATCTAAGCCCAATTTTGCTCGTCCGCAGTTTGCTCTTGCAGGGGCCTTGATTCCGAGGACAGAGATGCCTCCACTCCATCGCGTGGATCGATCTCGAGCCCAGTGATCGGGATGTTGCTCTGCGCCATTGTTCCTTGTGAGTTCTTAATGATTAGTGGTAGTTTTCCACAGATGACGCCAAATTGTTATAGTTGGATTTATCCAAACGTATAATCAATTACTCACAAGGCAATAACGACGCACGAAAATATAAAATAAAGCGAGATTTGGTGACCCGGTTCGCCAAATGTGGCTATGTCCAGGGGCAATACCAAGCCAGGAGTTTCACTATTGGACATAATACTCGATGATATTCAGTTTGATTTAATATTATAGTTCACTTAATATTAATGTATGGCAATACACTTGTTTGAGTATTATGTTTGATTGTTTGCATTAATTCATACAAGTGTTCCCATGAGTCATTGTTGTCATTGAGGTTGTGAGAACTCAGATAACTTAAGCATGATTCTCAAATAGCCCCGATCAAGGATCATCAAGAATGGGATATTGATGATGCAATGGAGATTGGTGTGCGATCTGCATCATACTCTTAGAGAGTGTAGTAAGATCTCACTTACTACGAGATACTAGGTATCTCATGATGGATGCACAAATTCCTTAGAGGGTATTGGTATACCCATCCGAGAAACCATTTGATGTAGTTCCACTATATGTGTCTACGGGTGTCTCGGTTAGTGGGAGCGATGCGATACTCCTTTGACTTGAGGTCAATAAAGTGTGGGATGATGAACTTTGACCATGAGCGACGCTTGCACCCTTCCATGGGTAGATATGGCTTGGATTGGGTTCATCACGAAGTGCATGTGCATGGTAGTTGAGCCAAGAATAGGATTCATTCCTCAAAGTGGATTTAGAGAGAATACTCATCTTCTCGTCATAATTGGATCTAAGTCATCGGCCAATACACGTCAACTTAGACTTTGTGGCTAAGTGTGATATACATGATCAATTAGTGATTAGAGATAATATGATTAAGTTATTTGAATAGACACTTCATCATGTTCAAGACTTAATCGAGTATTCGCGAATGAAATGAGGAAATCGCAATAGCCTATGTTTCAGTTACAGGTAGTTGCACATTTCCTCGCAAAGTACCTCATATATTGAGAATGTCTGATTTATTGTCTAGGGTTCAATTAAGACCGTTAGTTTGACTAATCGCTCGATATATGAGGGCCTATGGGTCACACAACAAGTAACGGTTGTTTACTAATTATAGTTGGTTGATTAAATTTTATTAATATTTAATTAAATTGGATTTAATTAAATAAGAATTTCCAATAATAATATTTGGAATATTATTGTAGGATTTAATATATATGAAAACAAATCATAGAGATTTGTCATATATGGAATTTAAATCCGTAGAGATTTAAATGTGGGAAATAAATCTAAGAGATTTATTTAAATAAAGATTAGGAATTTTATTTCCTAATTAGATTAGCTTGAGACTTAAGTTAATCCTCTCCTATATATATGAGCTCTTGGGAAATTCATATTACGTGAATTCATATTTCTCCATAAAATCTCTAAGTTAGAATTTTCCTAGCAAATTCATCTCGGGGATTCAACGCTAGCAGATATGTGCGAGTTAGTAAACGACTGTTACGTGGATACCATAGTCGAAGAATCTATGTACGAATTACTGTAAGAATTATGTTTACGTTTACTCGTATTTAATTATGCAATTAACTGTTCGTTGTTGGTGAACTTTAATTTCCGCTGCGCATGTATTACGTGTTTACGTGCCTCTAAATTCCAACACAAAGTCAATCATTTTGCTCATGTCGTGCGTATTAACCTCAAGTCAGAGGAATGTCACATTACTCCCACTAAATGAAACACCCATGGACACCTTAAATAGAATACATCAAATGGTTTTTCGTTCGGGTACACTAATACCCTATAAGGTATATGTGCATCCATCATGAGATACCCAGTATATCGTAGTTGTGAAAACCACTATATCCTCTAAGGATATGATGCATATCGCACACCAATCTCAAATGTATCATCAATATCTCATTCTTGATGATCCTCGATTGGGGCTACTTTAAGAACCATGACATAGTCATCTGAGATCTCACACTCTCAATGACGACATAAGTTCATGGGAACACAGACATGAATAAATGAATAAGTGCAATGTCATATATTAATATTAAAACAATAACATTAAATAACTGAATATCATCAAGAATTATGTCCTCATAAATGATTGTCTGTAGGACACTAATACTAACAATCTCCAACTTGGCCTAGAGCCGATCACCCATATGCCTAACCCCCAGAATGTTGAAATGTCTAGTGTGTACATGAACACTCAGTGCCTTGGTGAAAGGGTCTGAAAAATTATCTTCTGTGGGAACACACTCTAACTCTATTTCTCTTCTTGTTATTATCTCTAGAATTAGATGATAACGCCTGGGTACATGTTTGTTTTTGTTATTGGATATTGGTTCCTTTGCTTGTGCAACTGCACCAGTGTTGTCACAGTATAATTTTATGGACTGCTGGCATTTGGAACTACCCCTAGTTCTTTCAAGAACTGTAAAATCCAGAGAACTTCTTTCACAGCTTTTGATGCAGCAATGTACTCAGCTTCAGTTATTTAATCTGCGGTTCTTTCTTCCTTGGAACTATTACAGCTCACCGCCCCACCGTTGAGTGTGAATGCATAACCTGACTATGACTTATAGTCATCGCAGTCGGACTGAAAACTGGCGTCAGCAAACCCAGTTACTACTAGTTCTGACTATCCACCATAGAAAAGAAAATATTCTTTAGTTCGTCTAAGATACTTAAGAAGGTTCTTGACAGAAATCCAGTGAGGCTCACCTAGATTGTGTTGGTACCTATAAGTGATGTTGACAATGTAGGCCACATCAGGCCTAGTGCAAGTCATGGCGTACATGATTTACCCAATAGCTAATGCATATGGGACATTCTTCATGTACTCGATATCCGCTTCTTTGGAAGTACAATCCTTCTTTGACAACTTTATCCCATGATTTGCAGGTAGGGAGCCTCTCTCAGAATTCTCCATTGAAAAACGCTTCAGCACCTTATCTAAATAGGTGGACTTTGACAGCCCCAACTTCCTCTTGGGTCTATCTCTATAGATCTTAATAATGATAATAGGAGTAGTTAATTTTAAATATTCAAATTGTAGATATTTATAGAATAATATCTCTGTTGTAATTGCTCGTGATTTACTTTTTGGGATTCTTTGTATTCCCCTATTATTTAATTAGTGATTTCCCAATCACCTCATTAACGATGATCCCAATCCTGTTCTCACATGTTATAAAAATTCTAAACAAACTCTAACCCTTATCTTCTTCACCGCCTCAGTTCTCTCTAACACCGCCGCTACCAACTCTTTCTCCTCTCCGTCATGGAATCATCCGCCAATCATTTGCCAGTCACCGCCATGATTAACATGGTGTTGGAATTTAGATGCACGTAAACACGTAATACATGCGCAGCGGAAATAAACAGTTCACCAACAACGAACACGTAATTGCATAATTAAATACGTATAAACATAAAGAGAAACCTTACAGTAAATCGTACGCATATTTCTCTACTATGGTATCCACGTAGTCCCCAATCACGGACTTGCACGAATTTGCAAGCGTTGAATCCCGAGATGAATTTGCTAGAAAAAATCTAACTCTAGATCTTATGGAGAGAATTATGAATTAACGTTGTTTGTGAATTCCCAAGAGCTCATATATATAGGGAATGCCCAGCTTAAATCTTAAGCTAACCTGATTAGGAAATAAAATCCCTAATCTTATAAAATAAATCTCTTAGATTTATTTCTCATATATAAAATCTCTACGGATTTAATTCCCATGTATATCAAATCTCTACGGATTTGATTCTATATATATTAAATCCTATAATAATATCCCATATATTATTATTGGGAATCCTATTTAATTAAATCAAATTTAATTAAACAATAATAATTAATTCTAAATTAATCTATTATTAATTAATTCTCCATAAATTAAATATTAAATCTAATTTAACATGTAATCAACCAACTATAATCCGTAAAAGGGAACTGCTTGTTGTGTGACCCATAGGCCCTTATATATCGAGCGATTAGTCAAACTAACGGTCTTAATTGAACCCTAGACAATAAATCAAATATTCTCAATATATGAGGTACGTTGCGAGAAACGTGCAACTACCTGTTACTGAAACATGGGTTATTACGATTTCCTCCTTTCATTCGCGAATACTCGATTAAGTCATGAACATGATGAAGTGTCTATTCAAATAACTTAATCATATTATCTCTAATCACTAATTGATCATGTATGTCACACTTAGCCACAAAGTCTAAGTTGATGTGCATTGGCCGATGACTTAGATCTAATTATGATGAGAATATGAGTATTCTCTCTAAATCCACATTGAGGAATGAATTCTATTCTTGGCTCAACTACCACACACATGCATTTCGTGTCATGGTCAAAGTTCATCACTCCACACATGTCTTGCGTATTGACCTCAAGTCAAAGGAGTATCACATTGCTCCCACTAACCGAGACACCTATAGACACATATAGTGGAAATACATCAAATGGTTTCTCGGATGGGTATACCAATACCCTCTAAGGTATTTGTGCATCCATTCTTGAGATACCTAATATCTCGTAGTAAGTGAGATCTTACTACACTCTCTAAGAGTATGATGCAGATCTCACACCAATCTCCATTGCATCATCAATATCCCATTCTTGATGATCCTTGATCGGGGCTATTTGAGAATCATGCTTAAGTCATCTGAGTTCTCAAAACCTCAATGACAACAATGACTCATGGGAACACTTGTATGAATAAATGCAAACAATCGAACATAATATTCAAACAACTGTATTGTCATACATTAATATTAAGTGAACTATAATACTAAATCAAACTAAATATCATCGAGTATTATGTCCTTATAATAGATTGTCTCTAGGACACTAACACTAACACTAACACTAACACATGGTCCCCATCAAACTTACTTCCACAACCTATCTCATTGGAAGTGTCAACTTGTTTCCATGTTTGAATGTATCGATCTAATGGGTTTTCTCGACGGCTCGACGCTCGACCTTCTCCAACCATCACCTCTGATGTCGAAATCGAATTCGTCAATCCAGCCTTCACCGACTGGCAAAAAAGGACAAAAAGTTGCTCTGCGTACTCTTCATTTCTCTCATGGCCGAAGCAATGTCAGAAGTTAATGATTGCAAATCTTCTCACGAAGCATGGACGATTCTCGCTAATACCTTTGCCCAATCATCTAAATCTTGTGCTTATCAATTGAGCCAGGATCTCTTATCTCTTCGTCGTAATGATCTCACGGTTGAAGAATATGGCAAAAAATTCAAAACCCTATGTGATCAACTTGCTGGCATAGGCCGTCCCGTGCCTGAGGCGGACAATAGTCACTGGTTTCTTAGTGGCTTGGGCATTCAATTTGCTGGATTTGCCGATACTCGTATGGCACTCTCTCCAGTTCATGCATTTTGTGATCTGCTCCATCAAGTGAAATAGTACGAGTCTCTTCATCGCGCCATGGAGGGCGCACCTCCCGCTCCAGTAACCTTTACCACTGATCGTGATGGTGACGTCAGACGGACCACTCTTCTGGTCAGCCGGGTGGGCATCATCAACAGAGCTCGGGCTTGGGCTCTTGGCAACAAGGTTTGAACGGTTCTGGTCATTCGAGCTCTTAGCAGCAGGGCTCGTCCAACAGAGGTGGCCAAGGATTTAATTCCAGAGGCAATAATGGTGGAAATTATTACTGTAATGGGGCTGGGAATTTTAGCAATGGTGGACGTCATCCTCATCATTGTCAGATTTGTCATGGTGAGCATTATGTTGATAAATGCCCAAAATTTCTTAATGCTCGTAATGCAGGTCATTCAGCTCAGTTGGCTTAAGCTTTTAACTCGTCATGCAATGTCTTGGACACTACTCCAGACTGGTACTTGGACTCGGGAACCTCTACTCATATGACCTCTCAAGCATCCGCCTTAGATAATTATGAGCCTTATACTGGTAACAGTTATGTAATTGTTGGTAATAGAGAGTCTTTACCCAATTCTCATATCAGTTCTGGCAAATTATCCTCTGATGTTAAGTTGTTGGATGGTTTGGTTGTGCCTCATATAACCAAAAATCTCAGTAAACTGACTGCAGTTGTTGTTCAGAATCGGGTAACAAAGAAAATCCTGGCTCAGGGTAGATGTGACAAGTGCATGTACATTCTTTATCGGGGTATTCTAGCTTTGGTTGCAGCAATTCAGACAAAGACTTTGAAGGCTAATTTTGATATGTGGCACTTACGCCTGGGGGATGTGCCGTTTTTGGTTATTTCTTTACTGAATATGTTAGGCCAGCTATCAGTTACTTTTATTTTACTGAACCTTAGTATTTCTTCCTCTTGTTAATTGACAAAGAGTAAAAGATTGTCGTTTGCTTTGAATGATAAACGTGCTTTTGTTGTGCTTGATTTAGTTCATTGTGATTTATGGGGTCCAGCTCCGATTTCTACCTCTGATGGATTTTGTTATTATGTTGCTTTCGTGGATGATTTTTCTCGTTTTACATGGATATATCCTCTATGTGCCAAGTCTAATTTTTTTGATACATTTGTTCGCTTTCACACATTTGTCTGCAACCAATTCTCTCGTACTGTGAAAGTTTTTCAAAGTGATGGTGGTACGGAATTTGTTAATTCGAAAGTTAATTCTTTTATGAATCTGCATGGAATTCATCATCGTCTGACTTGTCCATACACACCTCAGCAAAATGGACGTGTAGAAAGAAAACACTATCATATATCTGAGACTGGGCTCTCCATGATGTTTCATGCTCATGCTCCTGCTTCTCTCTGGTTTGATGCATTTGCCACAGTTGTGTTTGTTATCAACAGGCTTCCATCCTCAGTCTTGCATGATACATCTCCTTTCGAGCTTATGTTTGGCACTGTGCCCAACTATGTAATTTTTAAGCCTTTTGGTTATCGGGTCTATCCATATCTTCGGGATGATGCTCCAAATAAATTGGCACCACATAGTCATCCATACGTATTTCTCGGGTATAGCAGTCTCTATAAAGGCTTTCATTGTTTCAATCCGGAAATTTCCAAGGTTTATACTACTCGCCATGCTCAATTTGACGAGTTGTTCTACCCATTTTCCCGCGGTACTTTGTCGACTTCTGCTGAAAATCTGGAGTTATTTACCTTCTTGGAGAACACTGACCTTAATTCTCCCACTCCATCCGTGCCCGTACAGCCCTCACGGCCTGCTCAGCCCGCTCAGCCTTATCGTTCCCTGCCACTGCCCACTGACGAGCAGTTCTTTCTTGAGCCTCCTACTCCAGCGCCCGCTCCTGCCCCACCTATTGTTCTGGAGCAGGTCGTTCACGAGCCAGCTACTTCCCCCGTGCAACCGCTCATTCCGGTGCAGCCTGCTGCTGCTCCCAACCCTATGTCGCTCGTGCCATCTACTGCTCCGACCCATCCTATGATCACACAAGGTCGAGTAGGGGTTTTTAAGATGAAATGTCCAGTCAATCTTGTTGCGACTTCCTTGCTCTCTGCTCTCACTGCTCATTCAGAACCTCGTGGTTTCAAGTCCGCTGCAAAGTCCTCTGAATGGTTGGCGGCTATGCAACAAGAAATAGATGCTCTTCGGTCTAATAATACGTGGGATTTTGTGCCCTGTCCTTCAGGCATAAATATTGTTGGCTCCAAAGGGGTATTTCGTACCAAATTCCATGCTGATGTTATCGATAGAAAGATATAAGGCTCGTCTCGTTGCTCAGGGATTTACTCAGATTTTGGGCACTGATTTTCATCACACTTTCAGCCCTGTTGTCAAGGCTTCCACTGTCCGTATTATTATTTCTCTTGTTGTTCATCATAATTGGCCTCTCCATCAGCTAGATGTCAAGAATGCCTTTCTCAATGGCATTTTGGACAAACCCGTGTTTATGGCTCAACCCCCGGGCTTTATTGATGCTCGATTTCTGGATCATGTTTGTCGCCTAAAGAAAGCCTTGTATGGTCTTTGCCAAGCACCTATTGCTTGGTTTAAGCGGTTTAGTTCCTTTCTTCTGAGTTTGGGATTTCTCCAGAGTCGTTCGGATTCGTCTCTTTTCCATTTTCAGAAAGGTACCTTTATCATCTATCTTCTCTTATATGTAAATGACATCATTGTAACCGGTAACGAAGTTGTTGCTCTTAAGAATTTCATTGGTCGTACTCATAAGGAATTTACGATCAAGGATCTTGGTCGTCTGAATTATTTTTTGGGCCTTGAAGTTTTATACACATCGAGTAGTTTATTTATTGGGCAAGCCAAATACGCTTATGACATTCTCAAGTGTGCTGATCTTCTTGATTCCAAGCCAGTTAGCACCCCTTTAGCAGCAAGGGAAACACTTGTTAGTACTGGTTCCACTTTCAAGGATCCGACGTTGTATAGATCACTTGTAGGGGCACTTTAGTATCTCACAATTACTCGACCGAATCTCTCTTATGCTGTGAATCAGGTCAGTCGATTTTTACACTCACCTACGGATAATCATTTTTTGGTGGTCAAGCGCATTCTCCGATATGTCAAGGGTACGATTCACTTTGGTCTCTCCTACTCTAGGCGTTCAGAAGTCATGGCTATTGCGTATTCGGATGCTGACTGGGCCAGGAGCATGGAAACTTGTCGGTCTACATATGGTTACTGTTGGGGTTATACGTGAAAGTATGCTTTTACTTTGTATAACCTATGTATTAGGTAGAAGTTGATGTGTAAGGCTCAGATTGGCTTATCTTGACCGAGAGATTACACTAGTGCATTCGATGCGTTGAAGGGGACCTAAAAAGAGGATAAACTCATTCGCACTGACTTATGGGATGAAGAGTTAGACCTCAGTAGTTGTTGATTTCTTAATCTCTGTCACTTAATAAGGACTGTTGTGATTAGTAATTATTGCTTTGACTTATAAATGGGAAGAGAATCAATGCGACTTCGATACCCTATATCTTGGGAAATAATATTAATTACATGACAGTTGCTAAATTAATACAGAGAATCGTGTGCTTGGAGAGTCTTGCATGATTAGACCCCTTGGTGGGCTCAGAACCTTTATCATACCAAATCTTGCAAGTGGAATTAATTTTCCGGTATGGATAATAATGTTGAGTTGTCCTTACTCCAAGGATAAAGATATTAATTAATATAAAGTTTTTCAGTAGCTTAATTAATTAATGGACAAAATAGTCTTAAACACGGAAAATAATAACCGGGAGCCATATTACCGTAATATGGGTTGAGATGGATAGTGCAATATTAATTATATAGTGAAATTAATTAATATTAATGGGCTGAATAATATTGTGGCTCAGTATTCGAATTCAGGAGCCCATTGGGAGGTCCATCTTAATTCTCCTGAAGGCCCCTCAAGCAGCCCAATTAAAGTTCATTAAATGAACAGGTGTTTAAAATAAATTAAATATTTTTGTTGCAAATTTTTTCTTAAATTTCGAAAATATTAAAGGAAAAGAAGGAAAATAATTTTCTTGAAAAGATTTTATGGAAAGGAGATAAGTATTCTTGGAATACAAGATTATCCCATAAATTCAAGAAATCTCCCACTTGGTTTTTTTAATAGTAATTTCGAATTATAGAGATATAAAAGGGAAGAAAGATTTTCTTGATTTTCTTGGAAAGATTTTATGGAGATAGATATGTATTCTTGGAATACAAGAATATCTCATAAATTCAAGAAAGATTCAATCTTGCAAATCTACCCTATTATTTTCGAAAATAGTGGCTAAATAAGGGTGTGATATTTTTGTGAAAAAATACACATGAAAAGAAGAATATATGAGATATATTCAAGATTTCTTGGAGATCAAGTTCATCACCAACACAATTTCATGTGCTGGAAATATTAGAAATCCACAAAGGTGGTGCAATAAATTATTTAATTTTCCTTTGTTTTATAATTGTTCATTGGAGAACCTTCCACCAAGGTTGTTGAGCAAGGACTTGGGAATACTTGAAAAGAATTTTTAGTTGGTTGTCAGATACCTGATCCTGCCTGTCTCAGACCGTCTCTCCAACGGGTACGTTTACGTAAACTCCTAGAATTTCCGCATGCTAGGATCTTTTTACGTGAATTATTGTTTTCATGTTGTTGTTAGATTGATTATTATTTGAATTCACGTAGGTAAATTCATGCTAGTAATAATCGTTAATTTAAATTTGTGTTTATGAGGTCATCCCGATATATCCTGGCGTATAGTATCCCAACAACTGGTATTAGAACCCTGGTTCGGGCTCTGATCTTTTAAACTGTAATTTAAATTGTTGTTCATTAAAATTAAATTGGATAGTAGAACTGTTAGATTTATTTTGCAGATATTCAATTGTCATGGTATTTTAATATGCTTATTTACATGCAAATAAATTATTATTTTTTAATTTGATTCGTTCGAATTCGTTTTGTATCGTGAGAAAATCCACGAGTAGATTAAAATTTGTTTGATTTGTTCAATGTAATAAACTAGTCTAGATCTAGGTTTATTTATTTTTCGTAAATAAATTATAACCGGATCGAGAACGAAGACGGAGACGGAGAATTAAAGACGGATGTCCAAGTGTCCGGACGAACACAAGCCAAGGCGGAGCACGCGGGCTAGGGGAAAGGCCTAGCGACCGCGCGCATCACCAGGCGGTCGCTCGCATGGGCGCACGTGGGAACGTCCGAGCGATGCTCCTAGCATGTTCATGTCGTGGGCAATGGGCACGGGATGGCCGGCCTCGGACGGGTGCGTGCGCCTAGGTGCATGCGGACTCGCGTTCCAGGCCGTGAGCTACCCGTTGCCGGACATCGTCCTAACCCAAAATGGAGGACATTTTTTTAATGAATTGTTGCGGTTTCAGTGGGAGCTTTTCGAGACGAACGATGAAGGACAATAAAGAGACGATTTCTCAAGATCGAGACTTGGAAATTTAAACCATGACAGTTGGATATATGTGCCCAATTTGATTTATTTTGTCTTGGTTCTTGTGTTATTTTCATGCATTACTATTTATTAAAGTGTGTGCATGAATTTTGAATTGTCAAAAGAAAATCTTACTTTCGAAAATTACTAAGTATATTTTATTGACAATTTTATTTCGTATAATAAAATTGTGTCAATTTTGACATACATGATTTATTTATTTGTGAATTCTTTTGGAGAAATTCCCCCCTCGGAACGGCCAAAAGATTGATTTCACATGAATAAATTCCCAAAAGGATGATTGTGAATTATTATTAGTGGCGAAGATGACCCTCCCCTCAAGGCTCGTTCAAAACGAAGTAATAATTATGTATATAATCATGGGTATTACTTATGTATAAAGTTGATATGCATATACTTCCCCGAAGTCCCTATCAATTTTATATTGGTCAAGTGGGAGCCGAGTATTAATTGTGAATTAAAGGTGTGTAACTGTTATTGTTTGTAACATGCTTGAATGTGTTTAAATAGACAGTTCACCCCACGTGACCTATTTAAACTGTTTTGAGATATCGGTTGATGCATGTTCATATTGTTTTGAGATTTTGATATGAATAATGTGAACAAAATTATGTAATAATTTTGTTTTTTTATACAATTATTGTTTATTTCAGTTCAGCATGTCGCAACCTTTTAATCCAGTGTATGCTATACTTAAAGATCATCAGCTATCTGATGAAAACTATGTGTTATAGCCGGAATTACCCGAACGTATAAACAATCACTCACAAAACAATGAATACGTATGAAAATGAGGAAGAACGTGTAATTTGGTGACCCGGTTCGCCAAATATGGCTACGTCCGGGGGCAGTACCAAGCCAGGATTTTCACTATAATATATGCCTAAGAACTAAGGTTTCGATCCTTTACAATGAATAATATAGCGTGTATTTATAGATGGGGAACTAGGGTTTTCCCCTTATATGGGCCGAAGCCTTCGGCCCTCTAGGGTTCTTCGTTGGCTGGAGGCGGATCCCTTCCTTCTAGGCGTGAATCTCGCCGCCAGTTGGACCTTTCCCGTTTACACCCTGAGATCTCGCCTCTATAGACATCCCTGATCTTATCCCATAGTTACGTCGCCAACTTTTGTGATTGAAGTCGCTGGGTAGTGATGGCCAGATTCAGGTGGTCGCCTTATGGTTGCTTGCCATAGCTTGGTCGCCTCATCCTTGGTCGCCCTGGGATGGTCGCCTCGTCATGGAGGGGCCACAACAATTGCCCCCCCAGGTCTCTAGCGAGATTGTCGCTGGTCGGACTAGTTCGTGGTCTCCAGTGCCTAGGTCGACGCCCACCCGAGCGCCTCGAGAAGCCCAATCGTTGCCTCGAAATGGCAGTCGATGACACTATTCTGTGGGTCATGATGACGCGTGGTCGCCACTATTGGGGAATGGATTGCCACGATCTATTCGGGATGAATATTTAAATACAAATTTAATTCTAACAATTATTACTAGCATGAATAAATTCTATACTAATTCAAATATTAATTCAACAACAAATCATGCATACAAATTCGTCACATTAATCCTACGCATGCGCAATTGCTAGGGCTTTACGTGAACTAACCTCTCGGAGTGAGAACCGTTGAGAAGATGGATCCCGTTCACGAACACACCAAAAGACCTTCTCAAGTATTCCCTCGTCCTTGTCCAACAATCCGGTGGTAGGATGCTCGCGAACAATTAACAAAAGGAAAATAAAATTATGTTGCACCACCTTTGTGGATTTCTAATTTTTTCCAACACATGGAATTGCTTGGGGATGAAAAATTCATCCCCTATTTATAATACTAGGGGTTGGTCGAATTTTTGGGGAAAACAAAGATGGGAAAATCTTTTTCTTGATCTCCAAGAAATCTTGAATATGTCTCATATATTCTTTTCTCCATAATTAAAATATTCCACAAAAATCTCAACTCCTCTTGTTATGGAACTTTTCGAAAATTAAGATCAAGATTCCCAAGATTGGGATCTTCTTGAATCTATGAGATATTCTTGTATTCCAAGAATACATATCTTCCATAATATATTTTCAAGAAAATCACGAAAATCTTTCCTTCCTTATTTTCTATATTATTTTCGAAAATTTACTAAACAAATAGCCAAGTGGGAGATTTCTTGAATTTAATGAGATAAACTTGTATTCCAAGAATACTTATCCTCATTCCATAACAAAATTCAAAGAAAATCTTTCTCCCTCTTTTATTTATTTATTTTTGAAAAAAAATAGGAAAAATAGGCAACAATATTTTATTTTATTTGAAACACCTTTTTCAGTTATTTGACTTTATGTTTGGGCTACTTGAGGGGCCTTTAGGAGAATTAAGATTGGACCTTCCAATGGATCTTGAATTTCCAATATTGAGCCACAATATTATTCAAGCCCATAATATTAATTAATCCCACTACATAATTAATATTGCATTATCCATCTTAACACATATTACTGTTAATATGGCTTCCGGTTACTATTTCCCGTGTTTAAGATTATTCAGTCCATCAATTAATTTAGGCCACTGAAATAGCTTCACTTTAATTAACATTTTTTTCCTTGGTCAAGGAACGGCTCAACATTATTATCCATACCGGAAACTAATTTCACTTGCAAGATTTAGTATGATAAAACTTCTGAGCCTCCCAAGGGGACAAATCAAACAATGCGCACTTGCACACGTTTCACTATATTAAATCTTAGCAATCGTCGTGTAACTAATAACATTACCCAAGATACAAGGTATTGAATCTCACTGATTCTCTTCCCATCATAAGTCAAAGTAATGGTTATTGATTCCACACGATCCTATTTAAGGGACGGAGATTAAGAAATAATGAACCACTGAGGTCTAATTCTTCTATATTCAGTACTGAAGAATTTATCCTCCTGTAGGTCCTATTCAGTGCATCATAATGCACTAGTGCAATCTCTTGGTCAAGACAAGTCAATCTGAGCCTTACACTTCAACCTTTCACGATGGTTTGTTCATTTCCATCTGAGTTGTGAATTCTTTACTTTTGGTTACAAGGGACTGTTAATTTAATCTTCTGTGATCTGGTATCACTAAATTAACAACAATGTAACACGTACTATTTATTGAACAGTTATGCAGTAAATATATGTAACATTCAATGATATTTAAAGCACAAGTGATAAATAATTTATTTCAGCAAATAAGACAGAAATTCAGTCTGGTTATACAAAGTAAAAGCATACTTTCCAGTATAACCCCAACAGCCACGCGCCCGCAACTTCTGGAATTTGGCAAATTTGCCCCCGTTTTCTTGAAAAACTTATTTGCACCCGGGTCCTCGCCTTTTTCCTATAAATCGTCTGTTCCGTTTTGGGCATTAGGGTTTTTGCCTTCTCGAGTGTTCCATTGCAAGCAACTGGTTTTCGCTTCTTCCGGCGCTCTGTACAATCCTTCTTCTTGCCCACCTTTGGGGGTGCGAATTTCTTTCCTTCCCCCATCCTGGCTGCTAGGAGTTCCATGGTGTTGATGATATCGCTCGCGCGGGTCCTAAACTCCGCGTAAGTCGCTGGATAGTTGGCGGTGACGTTCCGCCAGAGCTTAGTTCCCTTCTTCAGTCCGGCGATTGCTCCCAACAGCTTGGCCTCATCGCCTACTGGTTCTCCGTACAAGATGAACCGATCAAACCTTTCCAAGTAGGCCCTATCCATCTCGTCTTCGCCTTGCTCGATGTTCGCCAGTCGCTATTTCCCTGCGGGTCGGGGTGCCATAGCTGCGAAGTGCCCCATGAAGAGCCTGTTGGGGAATTAATTGCACGGATCTATTCGGGATGAATATTTAAATACAAATTTAATTCTAACAATTATTACTAGCATGAATTAATCCTATATTAATTCAAATAATAATTCAACAACAAATCATGCATATAAACAGTTCACATAAAACCTACGCATGCGGAATAGCTACGGGTTTACGTGAACTAACCTCTAGGAGTGGCAATGGTCTCGTCGATAAAAACACACCAAAAAGTCTTCCCAAGTATTCCCTAGTCCTTGCTCGTCAATCCGGTGGAAGGAAGCTCACGAACAATTAACAAAATGAAGAATAAAAATTGTTGCACCACCTTTGTGGATTTACTAATTTTTCCAGCACATGGAATTGTACTTGGGAATGAAACATTCATCCCTTATTTATAGAGGGGTGTTGGACGATTTTTTGGCATGGAATAGGGGAAGAAAATCTTTTTCTTGATCTCCAAGAAATCTTTAATATATCTCCTATATTCTTTTATCCATAATTAAAATATTCGATAAAAATTCCAACTCCTCTTATTATGGGAATTTTCGAAAAAATAAGGATCAAGATTCCAAGATTTGGATCTTCTTGAATTTATGAGATATTCTTGTATTCCAAGAGTACATATCTTCCATAATATCTTTTCAAGAAAATCAAGAAAATCTTTCTTTCCCTTATTCTTTCAAGATTTTCGAAATTTACATAGTAAATAACCAAGTGGGAGATTTCTTGAATTTAATGAGATAATCTTGTATTCCAAGAATACTTATCTTCATTCCATAACAAAATTCAAAGAAAATCTTTCTCCTTTTTTATTTACTATTTTTGAAAAAAATAGGAAAAATAGCAACAAATATTTATTTTATTTTTAAATACCTTTTTCAGTTATTGGACTTTATGTTGGGCTACTTGAGGGGCCTTTAGGAGAATTAAGATTGGACCTTCCAATGGATCTTGAATTTCCAATATTGAGCCACAATATTATTCAAGCCCATAATATTAATTAATCCCACTACATAATTAATATTGCATTATCCATCTTAACACATATTACTGTTAATATGGCTTCCGGTTACTATTTCCCGTGTTTAAGATTATTCAGTCCATCAATTAATTTAGGCCACTGAAATAGCTTCACTTTAATTAACATTTTTTTCCTTGGTCAAGGAACGGCTCAACATTATTATCCATACCGGAAACTAATTTCACTTGCAAGATTTAGTATGATAAAACTTCTGAGCCTCCCAAGGGGACAAATCAAACAATGCGCACTTGCACACGTTTCACTATATTAAATCTTAGCAATCGTCGTGTAACTAATAACATTACCCAAGATACAAGGTATTGAATCTCACTGATTCTCTTCCCATCATAAGTCAAAGTAATGGTTATTGATTCCACACGATCCTATTTAAGGGACGGAGATTAAGAAATAATGAACCACTGAGGTCTAATTCTTCTATATTCAGTACTGAAGAATTTATCCTCCTGTAGGTCCTATTCAGTGCATCATAATGCACTAGTGCAATCTCTTGGTCAAGACAAGTCAATCTGAGCCTTACACTTCAACCTTTCACGATGGTTTGTTCATTTCCATCTGAGTTGTGAATTCTTTACTTTTGGTTACAAGGGACTGTTAATTTAATCTTCTGTGATCTGGTATCACTAAACAAACTACAATGTAACACGTACTATTTATTGAACAGTTATGCAGTAAATATATGTAACATTCAATGATATTTAAAGCACAAGTGATAAATAATTTATTTCAGCAAATAAGACAGAAATTCAGTCTGGTTATACAAAGTAAAAGCATACTTTCCAGTATAACCCCAACAGCCACGCGCCCGCAACTTCTGGAATTTGGCAAATTTGCCCCCGTTTTCTTGAAAAACTTATTTGCACCCGGGTCCTCGCCTTTTTCCTATAAATCGTCTGTTCCGTTTTGGGCATTAGGGTTTTTGCCTTCTCGAGTGTTCCATTGCAAGCAACTGGTTTTCGCTTCTTCCGGCGCTCTGTACAATCCTTCTTCTTGCCCACCTTTGGGGGTGCGAATTTCTTTCCTTCCCCCATCCTGGCTGCTAGGAGTTCCATGGTGTTGATGATATCGCTCGCGCGGGTCCTAAACTCCGCGTAAGTCGCTGGATAGTTGGCGGTGACGTTCTGCCAGAGCTTAGTTCCCTTCTTCAGTCCGGCGATTGCTCCCAACAGCTTGGCCTCATCGCCTACTGGTTCTCCGTACAAGATGAACCGATCAAACCTTTCCAAGTAGGCCCTGTCCATCTCGTCTTCGCCTTGCTCGATGTTCGCCAGTCGCTATTTCCCTGCGGGTCGGGGTGCCATAGCTGCGAAGTGCCCCATGAAGAGCCTGTTGGGGAATTAATTGCACGGATCTATTCGGGATGAATATTTAAATACAAATTTAATTCTAACAATTATTACTAGCATGAATTAATCCTATATTAATTCAAATAATAATTCAACAACAAATCATGCATATAAACAGTTCACATAAAACCTACGCATGCGGAATAGCTACGGGTTTACGTGAACTAACCTCTAGGAGTGGCAATGGTCTCGTCGATAAAAACACACCAAAAAGTCTTCCCAAGTATTCCCTAGTCCTTGCTCGTCAATCCGGTGGAAGGAAGCTCACGAACAATTAACAAAATGAAGAATAAAAATTGTTGCACCACCTTTGTGGATTTACTAATTTTTCCAGCACATGGAATTGTACTTGGGAATGAAACATTCATCCCTTATTTATAGAGGGGTGTTGGACGATTTTTTGGCATGGAATAGGGGAAGAAAATCTTTTTCTTGATCTCCAAGAAATCTTTAATATATCTCCTATATTCTTTTATCCATAATTAAAATATTCGATAAAAATTCCAACTCCTCTTATTACGGGAATTTTCGAAAAAATAAGGATCAAGATTCCAAGATTTGGATCTTCTTGAATTTATGAGATATTCTTGTATTCCAAGAGTACATATCTTCCATAATATCTTTTCAAGAAAATCAAGAAAATCTTTCTTTCCCTTATTCTTTCAAGATTTTCGAAATTTACATAGTAAATAACCAAGTGGGAGATTTCTTGAATTTAATGAGATAATCTTGTATTCCAAGAATACTTATCTTCATTCCATAACAAAATTCAAAGAAAATCTTTCTCCTTCTTTTATTTACTATTTTTGAAAAAAATAGGAAAAATAGCAACAAATATTTATTTTATTTTTAAATACCTTTTTCAGTTATTGGACTTTATGTTGGGCTACTTGAGGGGCCTTTAGGAGAATTAAGATTGGACCTTCCAATGGATCTTGAATTATCAATATTGAGCCACAATATTATTCAAGCCCATAAATATTAATTAATCCCACTACATAATTAATATTGCACTATCCATCTTAACCCATATTACAGTCAATATGGCTCTTGTTATTATTTCCGTGTTTAAGATTATCTAGCCCATTAATTAATTCAAAGCCTTTGAAATAGCTTTCCATTAATTAATATCTTTTGTCCTTGGTTAAGAAGCGGTTCAACATTATTATCCATACCGTAAACTAGTTCCACTTGCAAGATTTGGTATGATAAAACTATGAACCTCCCAAGGGGCAAATCGAACTAAGCGATTTGCACACGATTCTCCGTATTAAATCTTAGCAATCGCATGTGACCAATAATATTGCCCAAGATATAAAGTATTGAATCTCGTTGATTCTCTACCCGTAATAAGTCAAAGCAATAATTACCAACCACACGCGATCCTATTTAATGGACGAAGATTAAGAAATAACGAACCACTGAGGTCTAATTCTTCCTGGTTCAGTTCTGAAGAATTTGTCCTCATGTAGGTCCTCTTCAGTGCACTAAACATGCACTAGTGTAATCTCTTGGTCAAGACAAGCCAATCTGAGCCTTACACTTCAACCTTTCACAATGGATTGTTCATTTCCATCTAGGTCGTGAATGGTGTATTTTTGGTTACAAGGGACTGTTAATTTAATCTTCTGTGATCTGGTATCACTAAACAAACTACAATGTAACACGTACTATTTATTGAACAGTTATGCAGTAAATATATGTAACATTCAATGATATTTAAAGCACAAGTGATAAATAATTTATTTCAGCAAATAAGACAGAAATTCAGTCTGGTTATACAAAGTAAAAGCATACTTTCCAGTATAACCCCAACAGCCACGCGCCCGCAACTTCTGGAATTTGGCAAATTTGCCCCCGTTTTCTTGAAAAACTTATTTGCACCCGGGTCCTCGCCTTTTTCCTATAAATCGTCTGTTCCGTTTTGGGCATTAGGGTTTTTGCCTTCTCGAGTGTTCCATTGCAAGCAACTGGTTTTCGCTTCTTCCGGCGCTCTGTACAATCCTTCTTCTTGCCCACCTTTGGGGGTGCGAATTTCTTTCCTTCCCCCATCCTGGCTGCTAGGAGTTCCATGGTGTTGATGATATCGCTCGCGCGGGTCCTAAACTCCGCGTAAGTCGCTGGATAGTTGGCGGTGACGTTCCGCCAGAGCTTAGTTCCCTTCTTCAGTCCGGCGATTGCTCCCAACAGCTTGGCCTCATCGCCTACTGGTTCTCCGTACAAGATGAACCGATCAAACCTTTCCAAGTAGGCCCTATCCATCTCGTCTTCGCCTTGCTCGATGTTCGCCAGTCGCTATTTCCCTGCGGGTCGGGGTGCCATAGCTGCGAAGTGCCCCATGAAGAGCCTGTTGGGGAATTAATTGCACGGATCTATTCGGGATGAATATTTAAATACAAATTTAATTCTAACAATTATTACTAGCATGAATTAATCCTATATTAATTCAAATAATAATTCAACAACAAATCATGCATATAAACAGTTCACATAAAACCTACGCATGCGGAATAGCTACGGGTTTACGTGAACTAACCTCTAGGAGTGGCAATGGTCTCGTCGATAAAAACACACCAAAAAGTCTTCCCAAGTATTCCCTAGTCCTTGCTCGTCAATCCGGTGGAAGGAAGCTCACGAACAATTAACAAAATGAAGAATAAAAATTGTTGCACCACCTTTGTGGATTTACTAATTTTTCCAGCACATGGAATTGTACTTGGGAATGAAACATTCATCCCTTATTTATAGAGGGGTGTTGGACGATTTTTTGGCATGGAATAGGGGAAGAAAATCTTTTTCTTGATCTCCAAGAAATCTTTAATATATCTCCTATATTCTTTTATCCATAATTAAAATATTCGATAAAAATTCCAACTCCTCTTATTACGGGAATTTTCGAAAAAATAAGGATCAAGATTCCAAGATTTGGATCTTCTTGAATTTATGAGATATTCTTGTATTCCAAGAGTACATATCTTCCATAATATCTTTTCAAGAAAATCAAGAAAATCTTTCTTTCCCTTATTCTTTCAAGATTTTCGAAATTTACATAGTAAATAACCAAGTGGGAGATTTCTTGAATTTAATGAGATAATCTTGTATTCCAAGAATACTTATCTTCATTCCATAACAAAATTCAAAGAAAATCTTTCTCCTTCTTTTATTTACTATTTTTGAAAAAAATAGGAAAAATAGCAACAAATATTTATTTTATTTTTAAATACCTTTTTCAGTTATTGGACTTTATGTTGGGCTACTTGAGGGGCCTTTAGGAGAATTAAGATTGGACCTTCCAATGGATCTTGAATTATCAATATTGAGCCACAATATTATTCAAGCCCATAAATATTAATTAATCCCACTACATAATTAATATTGCACTATCCATCTTAACCCATATTACAGTCAATATGGCTCCCGGTTATTATTTCCCGTGTTTAAGATTATCTAGCCCATTAATTAATTCAAGCCACTGAAATAGCTTTCCATTAATTAATATCTTTTGTCCTTGGTTAAGGAACGGTTCAACATTATTATCCATACCAGAAACTAGTTCCACTTGCAAGATTTGGTATGATAAAACTATGAACCTCCCAAGGGGGCAAATCGAACTAGCGTACTTGCACACGATTCTCCGTATTAAATCTTAGCAATCGCATGTGACCAATAATATTGCCCAAGATATAAAGTATTGAATCTCGTTGATTCTCTACCCGTAATAAGTCAAAGCAATAATTACCAACCACACGCGATCCTATTTAATGGACGAAGATTAAGAAATAACGAACCACTGAGGTCTAATTCTTCCTGGTTCAGTTCTGAAGAATTTGTCCTCATGTAGGTCCTCTTCAGTGCACTAAACATGCACTAGTGTAATCTCTTGGTCAAGACAAGCCAATCTGAGCCTTACACTTCAACCTTTCACAATGGATTGTTCATTTCCATCTAGGTCGTGAATGGTGTATTTTTGGTTACAAGGGACTGTTAATTTAATCTTCTGTGATCTGGTATCACTAAACAAACTACAATGTAACACGTACTATTTATTGAACAGTTATGCAGTAAATATATGTAACATTCGATGATATTTAAAGCATCGGTGATAAACAATTTATTTCAGTAAATAAGTCTGAAATTCAGTTTGATTATACAAAGTAAAAGCATACTTTCTAGTATAATCCCAACAGAGCCAGCCCAATTGCTCGAATGAGTCAATAGATTGGGGGCAATGGACGTGAACCATTTGTGCGCTTGTTCCTTCAGCGTGAGGGGAAAGAGTCGACACATGGTTGCGTCAGAAGCCCCTACGGATGTCATGTACGAGTTGTACTTCACGAGGTGCATCCTCAGGTCAGAGTCCCCCCCCATATCGGTCGATCGAGGCTGTATTGATCTTAGTTTGGGCGGGGGCGGCCATAATGATCGCGCTGAACGGCGACGAGGGGAGTGCCAAGTTGGTCGCCTGCCTGGTAGGGGCAGGTTGACTGTCCATTCTTTCCTGAAGGGTCCTGACAGTTTGTCTTAGGGCGACGAGCTCAGCCTCTTGTTGGCTTGCGCGAGCCTCCCGATGGTCACTGGTGCTGAGCCGACTCAGTGCCGAAATACGAGGCTCGTTCCTGAATTTTCTTTGGTGGTCGCCCTCTTCGACCACGACCATTTGGTGAGAATTAGCTTCATCCTCTACAAGGACTGGGCCCTTTTGTGCCAAGTTGCCGCCTAGGCGGTTGAAGACCGAGTTGTTCGCTTGATTGTCCCCTAGTCGGCGGAAGACCGTGATGTCCTGGGGCCCTCCGGGTAGTCCATCCGTGCAGTGGCCTCTGTTCACCCCCTCTCTTGGGGGAGGGTTGGCCTTCACGGCCGAGATTGCCTGGTTGAGGCCGAGTTGTCCCACTAGCTGGGCTCTTCCCTTTGTTGCCCCTCCGGGGCGGGCAACTTTGATGATGGGCTGCTGGTCATCGTCATCGTTGAAGTTCAGATTCCTCTTATGCAAGTATACCCAAGCGTTCTTCATCTCTGCGGGAGTCTTGAAGATCTGAGCCCAGTTTTGCTCGTCTGTAGCCTGCTCCTACAGGGGTCTCGATCCCGAGAATAGGGATGCCTCTACTCCGTTGCGTGGATCGGTCTCGAGGCCGGTGATTGGGATGTTGCTCTGCGCCATTGTTCTTCGTGAGTTTTTTATTGATTCGTGGATTTCCCACAGACGGCGCCAAATTGTTATAGCCAGAATTACCTGAACGTATAAATAATCACTCACAAAACAATGAATACGTATGAAAATGAGGAAGAACACGTAATTTGGTGACCCAGTTCGCCAAATATGGCTACGTCCGGGGGCAGTACCAAGCCAGGATTTTCACTATAATATATGCCTAAGAACTAAGATTTTGATCCTTTACAATGAATAATATAGCGTGTATTTATAGATGAGGAACTAAGGTTTTCCCCTTCTATGGGCCAAAGCCTTCGGCCCTCTAGGGTTCTTCGTTGGCTGGAGGTGAATCCCTTCCTTCTAGGCGTGAATCTCGCCGCCAGTTGGACCTTCCCCGTTTACACCCTGAGATCCCGCCTCTATAGACGTCCCTGATCTATCCCATAGTTACGTCGCCAACTTTTGTGATTGAAGTCGTTGGGCATTGATGGCCAGATTCAGGTGGTCGCCTTATGGTTGTTCACCGTAGCTTGGTTGCCTCATCCTTGGTCGCCCTGGGATGGTCGCCTCGTCATGGCGGGGCCACAACACTATGTTGATTGGAAATGAATGTTGGGGAATTATTTGCCCGGATCTATTCGGGATGAATATTTAAATACAAATTTAATTCTAACAATTATTACTAGCATGAATTAATCCTATATTAATTCAAATAATAATCCAACAAAAAATCATGCATATAAACAAGCCACATAAATCCTACGCATGCGGAATTGCTAGGAGTTTACGTGAACTAACATCTCGGAGTGACAACCGTTGAGGAGATGGATACCCTTGAGGGGCCTTTAGGAGAATTAAGATTGGACCTTCCAATGGACTTTGAATTATCAATATTAAGCCACAATATTATTTAAGCCCATAAGTACTAATTAATCCTACCACATAATTAATATTGCACTATCCATCTTAATCCATAAGCCACTGAAAATAGCTTCACATTAATTAATATTTTTTCCTTGGTTAATATTGTACCATCCTGTCATCTATGTCGGATGTGTTGCAACACCAACACCAAGAATTTGCAACTGGTGCGGAAATCTTATAAAGATGTTTCAACATCAGAACCGCACGGCTCGTCAGATCACCTTGCAAGAAATATTGTCACTGAAAATGGTGGAGGGCACGAGGGATCACATCCTCAAAATGATGGCTCTGAAGGATGCTGGTGGTGTCAAGAAGGATCCTAAAGGGAAGTGCTTCAACTGCGGTGAGAAAGGACACTAGAGGTCTGCCTGTTCCAAGCCCAAGCGAGCCGGAAAGAAAGGTAATTCTCACACACTAGTTGTTGAAACTTGTTTAGCGGCGTATGCTTCCCATTCGTGGGTAGTTGATACGGGGGTCCACTAATCATGTTTGTTTCACGTTACATGGGTTCAAGTTGACCCAGCAACTTAGTGGAAGTGAGATCCTCATCACACTTGGTGATGCTACGAGAGTAGCAGCTGAAGCAGTGGGAGACGTGCACCTATCTTTTGAAGACAGAGTTCTAGTATTGAGAGACGTTCTTTATGTTCCTATTTTTCGGAAAAACCTTATTCAGTTTCTAAACTATTTTCTGATGGATATTTTGTTCGTTTTAATAAGCAAGTTACTGTTTTTAGTAACGATGTGTTTATCTGTCATGGAACTTTATGGAACAATCTCTATACTATTAACTGTGTACACCACTCACAAAATGCATCTTATAGCACATCGACTGTTTCGAGCAATAAGAGAAAATGTTCAAATAACGTGAACGAAACACTTCTTTGGCATCTCAGATTATGTCATATTAATCTGAATAGGATTCAGAGGTTGGTGAAAAATGGTTCGCTGGAGGACCTACAGCCAGAACCACTTTCAACTTGTGTATCATGTTTAGAGGGTAAAATGACCAAGAGGGCATTTGGAGCCAAGGGGACTAGAGCCACAGAAGTGTTGAAAATCATTCACACTAACGTGTGTGGTCCAATTTCATCCAAAGCTAGAGGTGGCTATGATTATTTCATGACTTTCATCGATGATTACTCAAGGTTCGGGTACATTTTCCTTATGAAGCATAAATCGGAAACCTTTGACAAATTCAAGGAGTTCAAAGCCGAAGCTTAAAAGCATATGGACAAGAGTATCAAGTTTCTGCGATCTAATCTTGGAGGCGAATACCTCAGCAATGAGTTTTTGAACTACCTGTCAGACGAGGGTATTGTTTCCCAGTTGACTGCACCCGAAACCCCTCAACAAAATGGGGTTGCAGAACGAAGAAACAGAACACTCTTAGAAATGGTCAGATCCATGATGAGTTATTCAGATCTACCCAAATCGTTTTGGGGTCACGCCTTGGAAGCAACGGCTTATGTTCTGAACATAGTGTCATCCAAATCAGTTTCCAAAACCCCGAGAGAGTTGTGGACCGGGTACAAGACCAGTCTAAGACACTTGAGAATCTGGGGGTGTCCGAAATACGTGCTAGAGAAGGAAGTCGGTAAGTTGGATGGACGTTCAGAGCTAAGGCTGTTTATAGGGTATCCCATGGGAACGAAGGGGTGAATGTTCTATAGTCCCGAAGATCAAAAGGTGGTAATCAGTACGCACTTTAGATTCTTGGAAGAAGACTATATGAACAATCAAAAGCCCAAAAGTGAGATTACCTTAGATGAATTAAGAGGGCAAACTCATATACAAATTGTACAAGTTGATATACCAAGCATCACACTGACACAACTGGAACCACGTCGTAGTGGGAGAGTTTTTTGACAACCTGAGAGATTCATGGGGATAGGAGAATCTTCGGATTTGATCCCCGGGGATAGTGAATCAGACCCCTGATCCTACAAAAAGGCGGTCCAAGATAAGGATTCAGAATCCTGGCAAACTGCGATGGAAGCTGAAATGGGCTCAATGGACCATAATCAAGTGTGAGAGCTAGTTGAACCACCCAGTGGGGTAAAACCCATTGGATGCAAGTGGGTCTACAAGAGAAAAAGAGGATCGGACGGGAAGGTAGAAACCTTTAAATCTAGGCTAGTGGCAAAGGGATACACTCAGAAAGAGGGTATCGATTATGAAGAAACTTTTTCGCCCGTAGCCATGCTTAAGTCCATCTGTATTCTCTTGGCAATAACTGCACATTTAGATTTTGAGATCCGTCAAATGGATGTCAAGATAGCTTTCCTAAATGGAAGTCTTGACGAGGAAATCTATATGCAACAGCCGAAGGTTTTATTGCGAAAGGCAAACAACATTTTGTTTGCAAACTAAAGAAGTTCATTTATGGACTGAAGCAAGCATCTCGCGCTTGGAACCAATATTTTGATCAGGTAATTAAATCTTATGGTTTTGATCAAAACGAGTTCGAGAGTTATGTGTATAAGAAGTGTGACGGAACTGCCTTGGTATTCTTATTACTATACGTAGACGATATTCTGCTCATCGAAAATGATGTAAAAGTTTTGTCAGACGTGAGGGTATAGCTATCAAAACAGTTTGATATGAAGGACTTGGTGGAAGTCGGGCACATCGTTGGGATCAAGATCACACGAGATCGCAAGAAAAGGATGATAGGCTTATCACAAGCTTCATACATAGATACTGTTTTCAAGCGTTTCAGCATGCAGGATTCCAAGAAAGGTTTTGTACCTTTCAGACATGGAATCCATCTATCCAAAGATATGTTCTCTAAGATACAAAAGGAGATAGATGACATGGTAGGCATTCCTTATGTGTCGGTAATAGGGAGCCTTATGTATGCAATGTTGTGTAAGAGGCCAGATATGTGATACGCCGTAGGCATGGTAGCAAGATATCAAAGTAACCCGGGAAACGAACACTGGACTGCTGTTAAAAATATTCTGAAGTATATGAAAAGAACTCAGGATAGAATGTTGGTTTATTAGTCAGACAGTTTTTTTTCCGGTGGGATACACGGACTCGGATTTCCAATCGGACCTAGATTCCAGAAAATCAACCTCAGGTAGTGCGTTTTGTCTGGGAGAAGGAGCTGTAATATGGAGAAGCGTTAAGCAGAAATGCATCGCCGATTCTACCATAGAAGCCGAATATGTAGCTGCTTGTGAAGCAGTGAAAGAAGCGGTGGCTCAAGAACTTCTTAGTGGACTTGGACGTTGTTCCGACTTTGTCCAGCACTATCACGATATTCTTTGATAACGCCGGAGCAGTTGCGAATTAAAGAGAACCGAGAGCCCACAATACCAGCAAAAACATTGAAAGGAAATACCATTCGAGAGACATGTGGAAGGAATGGGTGTCAAGTGCGTTGCCAATCTGCTTTGAGTATAAGTGGGAGAAATGTTATTAGGTTGGTGTAGGTGACATCAGATGTCACGTAGTAATACATTAGATATGTTGTGGTATACTTAAAAGCAGACTTTGAGTATAAGTGGGAGATTGTTGGGGTTATACGTGAAAGTGTGCTTTTACTTTGTGTAACCTATGTATTAAACACTTATTTACTGAAATAAATTATTTATCACTGTTGCTTTAAATATGATTGAATGTTATATATATTATTGCAAATTGTTCATAGAATAGCACGTGGTACACTGTAGTTAACGTGGTGATACCAGATCACAGAAGATCACGTTAACAGACCCTTGTAAACAAGTGCGTGTTTCATAACTTAGATAGACCTGAACAATCTATTGGTAGAAGTTGATGGGTAAGGTTCAAATTGGCTTATCTTGACCGAGAGATTACATTAGTGCATTTGATGCGTTGAAGCGGACCTACAGAGAGGATAAACTCATTCGCACTGACTTATGGGATGAAGAGTTAGACCCAGTGGTTGTTGATTTCTTAATCTCTGTCACTTAATAAGGACTGTGTGTGATTAGTAATTATTGCTTTGACTTATAAATGGGAGAGAATCACTGCGACGTCGATACCCTATATCTTGGGCAATAATATTAATTACATGACAATTGCTAAATTAATACAGAGAATCGTGTGCTTGGAGAGTTTTGCATGATTAGTCCCCTTGGTGGGCTCAGAACCTTTATCATACCAAATCTTGCAAGTGGAATTAATTTTCCGGTATGGATAATAATGTTGAGTTGTCCTTACTCCAAGGATAAATATATTAATTAATATAAAGCTTTTCAGTGGCTTAATTAATTAATGGATAAAATGATCTTAAACATGGGAAATAATAACCGGTAGCCATATTACCGTAATATGGGTTGAGATGGATAGTGCAATATTAATTATATAGTGGAATTAATTAATATTAATGGGCTGAATAATATTGTGGCTCAATATTGAAATTCAGAAGCTCATTGGGAGGTTCATCTTAATTCTCCTAAAGCCCCTCAAGTAGCCCAATTAAACTTCATTAAATGAAAAGGTGTTTAAAATAAATTAAATATTTTTGTTGCATATTTTTCCTTAAATTTCGAAAATATTAAAGGAAAAGAAGGAGAAGAATTTTCTTGAAAAGATTTTATGGAAATGAGATAATATTCTTGAAATACAAGATTATCCCATAAATTCAAGAAATCTCCTATTTGGTTTCTTTAATAGTGATTTTCGAATTATAGAGAAATAAAAGGGAAGAAAGATTTTCTTGATTTTCTTTGAAAGATTTTATGGAGAAAGATATGTATTCTTGGAATACAAGAATATCTCATAAATTCAAGAAAAATCCAATCTTACAAATCTACCCTATTATATTCAAAAATAGTGGCTAAATAAGGGTTTGAGATTTTTGTGAAAAAATACACATGGAAAGAAGAATATATGGGATATATTCAAGATTTCTTGGAGATCAAGAAAATATATTTCCTAACCCTATTTTGGCTCAAATTTTCGTCCCCCCCCCATTTTAAATAATTCATCCCCAACACAATTCCATGTGCTGAAAATATTAGAAATCCACAAAGGTGGTGCAACAAATTATTTAATTTTCGTTTGTTTAATAATTATTCATTGGAGAACCTTCCACCAAGGTTGTTGAGCAAGGACTTGAGAATACTTGAGAATGACTTTTGGTTGGTTGCCAGATACCTGATCCTGCCTGTCTCAGACCGTCTCTCCAACGGGTACGTTTACGTAAACTCCTAGAATTTCTGCATGCTAGGATCTTTTACGTGAATTATTGTTTGCATGCTGTTGTTGGATTGATTATTATTTGAATTCACGTAGGTAAATTCATGCTAGTA
Organism: Stenogyne calaminthoides; assembly: GCA_037126765.1. NCBI lineage: Eukaryota > Viridiplantae > Streptophyta > Magnoliopsida > Lamiales > Lamiaceae > Stenogyne > Stenogyne calaminthoides. The sequence goes on from JBBCBC010000021.1 coordinate 30,846,982, forward strand.
ATAATAGTTAATTTAATTTTTTTATGAGGTCATCCCTATAGATCCTGGCATATAGTATCCCAACAGTTACTCCATTTTTCTTGGGGGCAATCTCGTTTCTTGGAGCTCCAAGAAGCAACCCACAGTTGCTCGTTCCAGTTGTGAGTCTGAGTACCGTGCCATGGCCAATGTTGCAGCTGAGTTGGTCTGGATATCTCATTTACTTCATGAGCTTCGCTCTCTTCCCCCGTCTCGACCGGTTCTATTGTGTGATTATAAGAGTGCAATTTTCTTGAGCCAAAATCCAGTGGCCCACAGATGGGCAAAGCATATCGATCTTGATTATCACTTCGTTCGAGAATTAGTGTCCTCAGGAAATTTTTTTACATGTTTTGTTCCATCAGATCTCCAGCTTGCTAACATCTTCACCAAAGGATTGCCACGTCCTGCCTTTGAATTCTTGAGGTCCAAGCTTTGTGTTTGCCTACATCCCACACAATGCTTGAGGGGGGTAGTAATGATAATAGGAGTAGTTAATTTTTAATATTAAAATTGTAGATATTTATAGAATAATATATTTGTTGTAATTGCCCGTGATTTACTTCCGAGATTTTATTGTATTCTACTATTATTTAATTAGTGATTTCTCAATTACCTCGTTAACGGGGATCACAATCCTGTTCCCCCAGATCTTTATATCGAGGATGTAATAGGCTTCACCCAGATCCTTCATCATGAAGATTTTTGACTGCCAATCTTGCTTGGAACTTTATATGTTGCGATGAATCTATTCGGGATGTAATTTAAATACGAATCATCATAAATCTAATTCTATGATTTAAAACAATTAAATTAAATAATTCATGTATTGAATAAACTATAAAACATACATAGCCTTAAACATGTGAAACAAGAGACGAACGTGTTTACCTTTTAATCAGAGAGACATTGTTGAGAAGATTAATTGATTCAACCCAATTGTCTTCTCGAATATTCCCTATGCCCTAGATCGTTGATTCGGTGGGGGATCAAACGAACTATCTAACTATCTTAAAGAAAAATTAATTTTCCACTTTTGTTGCCCTAGCTTTCAAAATATCATATCCCATCAAGAGATATTCATCATATATATTCATATCATATACATTTTCATATATTTTTTCTCTCAATATCTAGCAACAAAATTAATCCTTATCTTTTAATCACCTTGATTAATAGGCTTTTATTGTGCTACTCAAGGGGCATTTAGGAGAATTAAGATTAGACCTCCCAATGGGCTTAGAAACCAATATTGACCCACAATATTATTCTAGCTCATTAATATTAATTCAATTCAATAAAGAATTGATATTGCACTGTTCATCCTAACTCATATTACGAAATATGGCTTCAGGTTATTATTTCTCATGTTTAAGATTCAATGTCCATTAATTAATTTAAGCTACTGAATGTTTTAATTAATTAATATATTTTATTCATTGGGTAATGACAGTTCAACATTATTATTGTTGGGATATTTTAGTTTTGATTATATATGCCAAAATATTATGTAACTGTCAACTTGTATTATTTAAGTTCATTTTTACAGGTTACAAGTTGAGGGGGAAGTGAACAAGTTGAGGGGGAGGTAAAAATGGCCTGAGTGAAAATAGGTCTGAAGACAAGTGGCCTGAATGGAATATAGGTCTGGGGAAAAGTGGCCTGAATGGAAGAAATTCGAGTCCAAGATCATTTGAATGGATGGCACGAATCTTTGAAATCTCGAGTCTTTGAAATCTTTGATTCTTTGGAATCGAAAGTCTTTGGAATCCCGAGTCTAAATCTTTGAAATCCACGAGTGTTGAGTCTTTGGAATCTCGAGTCTTTGAATTCTTCAAAATCGAGTCTTTGGAATCTCGAATCTCGAAAGTCTTTGAGTGTTGAATCCTGAATGTTGATTCCTGAATGCTGAATGTTGATTTCAGAAGGCCTGAATGCTGACGTGGACCAATCAGAGGAGGTCAAAAAGCCTGCCAAAAAGCTGCAGAAATTACAGAATAGTATGGATTTGAATGTGACTTTCTCCAATGGTAACATTCAAATCCACACTATAAATACAAGTTCTTCCATCATTTTAAGTGTGGAAAAATGCTATCAAGCCAAGAGTCATATCTTCAAGTATTCCCACCATAGAACACAAATCTGTAGATATCCAAAATATATTCAAGAGTGTTCTAAACCCAATCTAAGCCACACATGATATATCCTAAGCTTAGAGAGATTTTCCCAACCTTAGCATAAAGGCTAAACCATTGTAAGGGAAAATCTCAACCTAGTTGGAGACAATACCAAACCCAAACCCCTCTCTTGAGAGAGAGTTAGTGATTAAGTGAGGTAGTCGAGAGGTGATCCCGTAAGGGAGATAAGTCTAGTTGAGAGGCAATCCCGTGGAGGGAAATAAGTCCCGAGAGTGAGAACTCATTAAACATCTGTAAGAAATCTGCAAGGGAGGGTAGACAATCCCGTGGAGGGAGATAAGTCCCGAGAGTGAGAACTCATTAAACATCTGTAAGAAATCCCGCAAGGGAGGGTAGGCAATCCCGTGGAGGGAGATAAGTCCCGTTGAGTGAGAGCTCTGTAAATATCTGATTGTACTGTGTTGACTAACACAATAAACTAATCGAGTGAGAATGGAGAGTGGACGTAGGAGCTTGAGTCTCTGAACCACTATACATTGTTGTGTTCTTTATAAAAGCCTGCCAAAAAGCTGCAGAAATTACAGAATAGTATGGATTTGAATGTGACTTTCTCCAACGGTAACATTCAAATCCACACTATAAATACAAGCTCTTCCATAATTTTAAGTGTGGAAAAATGCTATCAAGCCAAGAGTCATATCTTCAAGCATTCCCACCATAGAACACAAATCTCTAGATATCCAAAATATATTCAAGAATGTTCTAAACCCAATATAAGCCACACATGATATATCCTAAACTTAGAGAGATTTTCACAACCTTAGCATAAAGGCTAAACCATTGTAAGGGAAAATCTCAACCTAGCTGGAGATAATACCAAACTCAAACCCCTTTCTTGAGAGAGAGTTAGTGGTTAAGTGAGGTAGTCAAGAGGCGATCCCATAATGGAGATAAGTCCAGTTGAGAGGCGATCCCGTGGAGGGAGATAAGTTCCGAGAGTGAGAACTCATTAAACATCTGTAAGAAATCCCGCAAGGGAGGGTAGGCAATCCCGTGGAGGGAGATAAGTCCCGAGAGTGAGAACTCATTAAACATCTGTAAGAAATCCCGCAAGGGAGTGTAGGAATTCCCGTGGAGGGAGATAAGTCTCGTTGAGTGAGAGCTCTATAAATATCTTATTGTACTGTGTTGACTAACACAATAAACTAGTCGAGTGAGTTGAAAGAATTTCCCTGCGGATAAGGGAGAGTGGACGTAGGAGCTTGAGTCTCTGAATCACTATACTTTGTTGTGTTCTTTATTGCTTTATGTTCTTGTCATGTGCAAATGTTTATTAACAAGCAAAGCAATTTTGTAAGAAGAAAGAAAAAATTTAAATACCACATTTTCCCCCCTCCCTTTTTTCATAAAATTAAATTATTTTTTCGGGATGAACAATTATCATACCGAAAATTAATCCACTGGCCAGATTTTATATGATAAACGTTCTGAGTCCACCAATGGAACATAATCAACTTGTCGCGATTTTCTGTATTAATTTGACATTGTGTCATATAGTTAATAATATTACCCAAAATACAGAGTATTGAATCTCATTGATTCTTTACACATAATAAATCAAAGCAATATTAATTAACTACATACAATCTCAATTAAGTGACAAAAATTGAGAAATTAATAACCACTGAAATGTAATTCTTCTTTCCTAGCCAGACTAGAAGAATTATCTCGCTATAGGTCATATTCAACGCATCAAATGCACTAGTGTAATTTCTTTGTCAAGACAAACCAATCCGAGTCTTACACCTCAACTTCTACTAATGGATTGCTTAATTTCATCTAAGCTATGAATTAATATACTTATTACAAGGAACTGATAATGTGATCGTTTGTGGTCTACTACACACCACATTGTCTACAATATAAAGTATTTTGAATATTTATGCAATAAATAAATAACATTTATAATATTTAAAGTAAATAGTGATAGGAGATTAATTCTCATAAACAAAAGTACAAGAATCAATATATATACAAAATAGCACTAAAAAACATATTTTTCAATATATCTGTAACAGCTATATATGAATTATAAAAACATGAGTTTAAACATTATAGCAACATGAAATCATGCATTATAACATTTTGTTTTTTGAAGCATATCATCTTATATTTCAAGCATCCATGATCTTAAGCACTATAATAATACAATTTAGGCACTTTTTGAAAATAACATAAAGCTCACATACATATTTTTGTTTGATTCGTGAGTAAAGTAGTGTCGGGAAAGTGAAGACAATTCTGGTTCTGTAGAAGGAAAAACAAGACTAAGAATATAATTAATTAAATAGTATTTGTGAAGAAAAAAATCTCAGAGTTAGTTTCTCTAATAATCTTATAGTCATAGCCTGGCTGGAATTGGAAATTCCCTAAGCAGAATTAAATTTTATAATTAGCTCCAACATGTTAATAAAAAGACATAGACCCTAGACTAGTCCCTATGTCGTGAACCTTGAAATAGAGAAAGAAGATGACATCTAGGAATCATATAATTAATTGTATAAACATCATAAATACTTGGAAGAAATTTAATTAAAAAATGGAAAAAGCCCAATTTCTAAACAATACCCAGTGCCCACCACCTTAAAGAAAACTACAAAAGCAATGTTTTAAAAACTGAACGGAAAAAAAACTAAAAAAAGAGAGACAAAAGAGTACCTAAAAGTAGCCTTTAATAAATATTATATATATATATATATATATATATATATATATATTTATTCATAATTTTTAAAAAAATCAAAATATAGAGTATTTTAAAGTATCTTTTCACTTCAAAGTTCAAACTTCAAAGTTCAAACTTAAATTTCTAAACATAATTATTTAAAATAGTTAACTTTCAAATTTCCAAACATAATTTTAAACAATACAAAAGCAAGTATTAATTTTTATTTTTATTTTTTGATATTTAAACTTGATATTTAAAAAGGATCAATACTAAAATAGTATTGAGATAATATTATAATTTTTATTTTTATTTTTTGGGAGAGGAGATGATATTATAACAGTTAAATTAAATTTAATTTTTTCCCTAAAATAACATTTTAAAATTTGGAGCACCAATCTTTTTAAGAAAAATAATATATATTAATTTATTTTATAAATAAAAATAAAAAGCAAAGTAAAAAATTAAATTAGAATAATTTGAAAAAAAAAAAAAATAAAATACATAATTTTAAGTTTCATATTCATTCTTCTTCACTCATTGACTCATTTCTTGACAAAAAATAAGGGGTTTTTGATTTTTTCATTAATTCGCCAAGCCAGCGAAACCTCTATTTTTTATATCTTCAAATTTAAAAAAAAGTATATACTTTCAATATGCTTAAAAAACATTCCGAAAGGTCTCGGCCCAAGGTCTTTTTTTTTTTTTTTTTTTTTTTTTGTTGAAAACGGTGTTCGGTTCACTGTTTGTTTTCGAACAGTTTTTGTGATGGGCGGTCCAATAACGGTTCTATAACTTATCTTGTCAATGATTTTTAAAAATAGTACAAAAAAGACAAAAATACCTAAAAAAAGCCTTTAATGATGCATAAAAAATATCAACCATGTTTATTCATAATTATTTAAAATTAATGATTCCCAACTTTTTCTGCTTTCTTTATGCAATGATGATTCAACTGATGTTTAAAGGCTGTACACCTTCAGGAGCAATTAATTGGGAACGAAAAGAGCCACAGTTAAATTCCTGCTTTTCCCTTCCGCCAATGTGTGTAAACTTTTTCTTTAGAGTAACAAATTAAATTAGAATAATTTTAAAAAAAAATATACTTTTAAGTTTAACACATACTTTTAAATTTTCATTAATTTTAGCAAATATTTTTTTATATCTTCAAATTTAAGGAGTATATACTTTCACTTAATACTTAAAAACATTCCGGGTCACCATTTTCGACAAAGTTCGTTTGATGTGATCGTCGGAGTTAACTTATCTTGTCAATGTGTAAATATTAAAATATAAAATATAAAAAATAAAAAATATCACCACTTAAAATTAGAAAATAGTGACCGGCGATGTTTTTGTATCCCGCGTTTTTTAATTTTAGATGGTGATATTTTTTATTTTTTTATTTTAATAGATACGCGTCAACAAGATGGGTGAAAACCATATATACCTTGTCTAAAATTGATATTTTTAATATCAAAAAATATAAATTTGGAGAGAAAATTATTTGGCTAAAATTGATGAAATCCAAAAAATATAGGCTAGATTTAATTATTTGGCCCAATGATGTCATAACCGGACCGGCCGGTTCAACCGGTTTTGAACCGGCCAGAAAACCGGTCCAATTACTCCTAAATAACCGTTTTTCCGGTTAAACCGAAATAAACCGGTCAGAACCGAAAAAGAATCGATGAAACCGGAAAACCGTTGGACCGGTGGAACCGGATTTTTCTTCCTTTTTCTTGTACTTTTTATCCCCGACAAAAACGCAGTCGCACAGCCATCTCAACGGATTGAATTGAACTCCACGGCTTAAAAACCCTTATTCTCAACTTTATTTTTTATCCTCTCCATGCCGTCACCGTTGGCATCCCCACGTCGCCGACGTCTTCCTGACTTCATGGCGTCCGCGATTTTTTTTTCTTCAAAAATGATTCTTTCTTTTTTCAAACAGAAGTATTTCTTTATCTCCATATACATACATTTATACATACATATATTATATGCTGGGCGGTGGTGTGTAATAGGCCATAGTGGGCGGTGCGTGTGTGATAGTGCCATAGTGGGCGGTGCGTGTGTAATAGTGTCAAGTTTTTAATTTGGGCCTTATAGAATATATAGTAATAGGAGTTAGTATTTTAAATTTTTTTTTAATTTAGTTGCTTAACATATATGATATATGTAAGGCAGTAGTTAGATTATACACTATTTAGAATGTTAATTACATATACTTAGTAGTAGTTAAATTATAGCTTATTAATTGTTAAAAATAATTGTTATTGAAAAGAAAATTATGAATAAAATTTAATAATTTATCACTATTATTTTAAATGAATTCCTCATCAAGTGGTCAACAATCTAATACAGTAAACGGTTGAACCACCGGTCCAACCGGTTGAACCGGCAACCGGTGACCAATCTGGTTTGGTCACCGGTTCGGTTATAAAAACATTGATTTGGCCTAATTTAATATATTTTTACATATATTGCTACTTTATAAAAACACATTTTAAGCTCCCTATACTTTTATATTATTCACTTTTACCCCTTGAAAAAGATAAAAAAAAAAAAAACCAAAGATAAGAAAAATGAAAGGACAAGAAACAAAAAGATTAAAAAAGTGAAAATCATAGTCTATCGCACATGTTAGAAATTTTTTGTATAAATTTTGACGACGCAAATTAATCTTTGATTTATTTATATAGTTTTTGTAGTTGCAAAAAAAACTTGAAAATGATGAAGAATTTTTGTAGAGTTTGAATATATAGGAATTTGCCTTAAGTATTACAGCTAAAGTGACAAAAAGTCGACAGGCCAAGGTCAACAGCAAATATTGGAAAAATTAGAGTTAAAAATTTACTAACTTTATTCCAGAATTTTCAGCGGAAGAAATCTTGAACCCGGTTGAATCCTTCGTACGTACTAAGATCCTCGTAGTCGGAATTAAATCACACGAATTGATTCAGGAATTGATTCATTATTCACAATATTAAGTGTCCCTTGATTTAGTATGAATGTGAAGCGTATAATGTTTGAAAATTTCTTTCTCAGTTTTCTGTTCTGTGTCATACGCAGAGTATTTGGGATTTGCATAAATCCCGTAAGTTTGAATTTCTTGAACTCATCCTTTAATATCTCTAGTATAATTTGATAATTAATATCAAATTAATTATTAATATAATAATTACTTTCAGTCAACAATCAGCTGTAGAGACTAATCAAAGGCATAAAGTCAACAACTAGAATGTCGACAGTCAGAAATCGAAAATCATGACTTAATCTAAATGCTAAATATAGAACTTAGTGTTATATGATTATTTGAGTAGAGTGTACATCAAGGCACTCTCTCTAGACCTAAAATCAAAGAAACTAAAAGACATGCAATTGGTGAAACTCAAATACTAGCCAATAGATACAAAGTTAGAGTTTGTTAACAGTCAGTCAACCAATTGAAGACATGTGGCTAGAGGTGGCAATTTGAAGCCAACCCAGCCTGGTATCAGGCTAGACTGGGTCCTCATTTTTAAAGGCTCAAAAAGAATTGGGCTTATTTGGCCCATTCCAACTGGCCCTCCAGTTGGGCTTGGGCCGATTTTGGCCCGAGTTTCCAGCCTTTTTTTTATGTCACTTTTTTAATTAACTAAATTTGAATTAAATTTTATGTTTTTAATTTTTAAAAATTAATAAATTTAAATAAGCAGATGTGAAAAACATAACAAGTTACAAACTCACGCACATGGGAACAGAAAAGAGAGAAACCACTCAACTACATCCATCTGGCAGACTCCGATTCACAGCTACGCCCGCACCTCATCTCACTATAAACTCTGATGGTAAGCTTCCATATTTCTTAAAGATTGAATGTTTAGGAATTTACAAAACTATATGTTCTAAGGTAATAGGAGTCCATTAGAAAATGTCATGTCAAAATTTTATTTAATGTTTCTATGCTCATAAGTACGATGAGTGATCCTAGGTAAGCACAATAAACTAAGGGTGGAAAAACATCCCTCGAGAAAAATAATATACTCAGATTCTAGATTCTAGAGGCTGGATAAGTTCAGAGAATTCATGATATGGACCATAAATATGTAGTTTTTATTATTGTTGTTAGCTACTACTTACTTATAGTGTATTTCATTTGATGAAATTAAGATTTTCGAGTTTATAAATTGTTATGGAATGTAAATGATTCGTTTTATGTTGTAAGTAAAATAAATTTGCACCCAATTAAATGACGACACGTGTACAAATTACATATTAATATAAAATAAAATAAGTTATTTATTTTTTTGGAATTTATTAAATTAATTCTCAAAATTAAATAATTAAATGATTGATATTTAATATATACATGGTTCAGTCAGTCAAATTTTACGGGCACTCGAATACTCGTATTTGGCAAATCTGACTGATATTTGATCATAAACAAAGGAGAATTAATGACAAATCAATCAAATAAGTGATTTATGATAATTATGTCAATTAAATCCTTCTGTCCAACCAGAGGCCGCCACGTGGTGCCTCAAGAAGGGAAAGTTTGACATCCTCAACCTATAAATAGGGGTCCAAACTCACACATTCAACATCACAAACGATAGACGAGCAAGACGAGAAGAGCCAAATCCTTTGCGTTCTTGAAGATTCGAAGCAGCCTCAAAGTTTTCCTCGTGCAAAACATCCAGAAACGACATTCGATCAGAGATCAGGGTGTTGAACCCCTCCGATCAATCATTTCTTCAAAGGCGGCTTCAAGACCCTCTACGCACGTTCTTAAATATTCAAAGAAGCTTCAAGTGTTCTTCGTGCAAGCCCTCCATACACGACTCCCAATCCGAGATCAAGGTGCTGAGCCCTCCGATTTGGCATTTCTCCTCAAAGGCGTTCTTCGTTCAATACTTGAAGATTCAAAGTTCTTCATCAAGCCCTCGAAGATTCAAAGACATTCTTTGTCAAACCTGAATGCCTTCATCTAGAGAGTCTTCAAAGCTACGTTCAATCCAAAACAAGACGTCAAGTCTTTATATTAACGTTTCAAATCCACTACTTCAACTCCAGACAAGATTAAGGCGATGAACGCTCCAAAAAGTCGTCAAAGTCAACGAAGAGAAGAATTCAGAGGAAAAAATTAGAGACTGAACAACATTCATTTCGAATAAATAAGTTGTAAAAATACTTGTGTGTTTTAATATTTAAATCACGAGATTTGTACTTACATATATATTTATATATAAATATTAAAACATATTGGATCGTTTTAGCCTGGTTGCCTAGCAGCACGTCTAGGGCGAGACGAGGCTTCGAAAGTGATGGCTCACAGTTGACAGCCAAAAGACTAAAGAGAAATATGAAGTCTTCAACTGTCTGAAAAAGGTTATATGCATTAAATGCATCTTAAGTAGCCGAAGACATCTAGAGAAAGAGAAGCCTTAGGGTTTTCTTCTTCCGATGGGAAAACTCTACCAAGCACTACAAAAGAAGGAAAGAAAGCTGAGAGAATATACACATACCAGCTTATAAGCAATCAACAATTTTCTCAAGCATTCAAGTTATATCAAGTCATTCCCTTTGGAGTAGTGCTCGAGACCCTTAATGTTGCTTCCTAGTCATAGATCATTTTTATTTAATTAATCTACCTAGTGTAGAGAGTCATATTTGTGAGGTCGGGAGTCTAAGTGATCCTTCTTATGTGTAGTGAGGAAATTGAGTGCGAACTCTTGCATACAAGATTTCATCACTCGAATGATTAGTTTGAGCGAGGTCATCAAGTGAGGGGTAACATTGTTCCACCTACAGAATAGGGATTTATGTTATTTATAATTATAATCTAGTGTATTTGACACCTAAGGATGTAATAGTGGACATAGGAGGATTACATACACCCCTGAACCACTAAATATTGATTTGCTATGTACTGCCATTATTTGTTTACTTATCATCTAGTTTTCTTAAGTATAAAACTTCAGATGACGACTTCTTCATAATCTTCAGTTGTCGAATTCAAAATAATTAAGTTTGTTTCTTGTGTCTATCAAATGGGTGAGTTATTCAACTGCATAGGTTTTCAAAGTAAAAAAATTTAAGTGACTATGAGAATGCTTTACTTAGATCTTTACAAAGCACCCTCCAAGGAAATCAAGTTTCCAAAACAACCCGAACCAGTTGTCGACTCTAGAGTCTACATCTAGTGAAGTTGTGGTTTATACTTTGTATTGGTTGTTTTTTAAAACTTGAAAAGGTCAAGCGTTCTAAAACAGAAAAAAAATATAGAGAGAGATAATGTGTATTCAATCCAACAAGACCTTTTGTCACTTGGGGTCAACAACGTAGATTTGACTGATGCTTACTAGGTTGAAGGGTGTAGTGCGCACAATTACAAAATCGTCGGTTTGGTTGAGCCGGTGATTTTGGAATTTTTGGGCAGCGTTACTACAACCTAATTGGTAAAAAAAATCCTATGATGGTTCCTAACCGCCAGTTTTGGCGGCTTCAAATTTTTTTATTATATATATTTTCTTTTGACAAGATATGATCTCAATTATCAATTTTGAATTTTTTATTTTGGAGCGCACACCTAGGTCGAGAGGCAAGTAGATATCGTACAGAGCAAACCGGTTAAAGAATAAGATTTTGTGCAAAGATTTTTTGCGAATACCATACTTGGAGCGAGTAGTTTGTATCGATGTAGATGACTCAATTAAATCGATCAAAAAAGGTAATTTCATCTCTGTTTCTATTGATAAAAAATTATATAATTCTACTATTTTAGAGTTAGAAGATACTTTAATTGGTAGAATGGTCTACAAAAAAGGTGAAACCCCATTGTCTCAGTTTGCATTGAAAAAAAATAATTGCAGTTTGTCGTGTGTAGTGGTCCGTTCACTATTGTTCTGCTGGGAAGAGGTTATTTTGATGTTGAGCTCAGGAATTTTGAGGATCATGATACAATCTTTAAACATTGTTCTTGGATTGTGAACCTGGGTTTGCTTCAATTATTGCATTGGGTTGCAAGATTTTAATCCAAATATGTACACAACATCGATTGTTCATATTTCGATTTATTTTTGTGAACTTCCGATGGAGTACTGTGTTGGGGAACGTTTTGCCCGAATATATTCGAGGTGTAATTTAAATAAATAATTTAATACTAGCATGAACTAACCAATTAATTCAAAAAACAAATAACCAACAACATACATGTCTACAAATAAATTCACGTAAAGTCCTACACATGCGGAATCTAGGAGTTTACATGAATATTTCCCTTGAAGAGACAACCGTTGAGACAATATGGATCAACCCAAATGCCTTCTCAAGTATATCCCAAGTCCTTGCTCGTTATCTGGTGGAAGATACTCTCGAACAATTATAATAAAGGAAAAAGAAAAAATATGTTGCATCACCTTTGTGAAAATCTAATTTTTCCAAGACTAGAATTGTATTGGGGATGAAAAATTCACCCCCTATTTATAAGATGAGGATGGCCAATTTTTTAGGTCAAAATTAGGATATGGGAAGATCTTTAATTCATTGGAGTAAAGAAAACTCAACATTATTATCTATACCAGAACTTAATCCACATGCATGATTCAGTATGATAAAACATCTGAGCCCACCAAGGGGACAAATCAAACAAGACTTTCCTTGCACACGTTTGTCTGTATTAAATCTTAGCAATTTTCATTTAATTAATTATATTACCCAAAATACAAAGTATAGAATCTCTCTCTGATTCTAAACCCAACATAGATCAAAGCAATAAATATTAATTACACAGAATCATATTTAAGTGACAGAGATTAAGAAATCAACAACCACTGAGGTCTAATTCTTCATCTCATAAGTCAGTACGGAAGAATTTATCCTCTCTGTAGGTCCACTTCAATGCATCACAATACACTAGTGTAATCTCTTGGTTAAGACAAGTCAATCTGAGCTTTCCACATCAACCTCTACCAATGGAGTGTTCAATTTCATCTAGGTTGTGAAGATGTACTTATTTACAAGGAACTGTTAGTGTGATCTTCTGTGATGGGGTATCACCACATTAACTACAATGCAATATGTACTAATATTGAACAGTTTGCAATAAATAAATAACATTCATTCATATTTAAAGCAACAGTGATAATAAGATTTATTCTCAGTAAATAAGTGATAAATTCAGTATATTATACAAAGTAAAAGAATATTTTTACATATAACCCCAACATACTGGCAGTATAAGGTACTGTGGGCCATGACCTCAATTTCAGGCAACCGATTTTGATGATGAGTTGGCTTTCAATAAATTCATGGGTCATTTTGCTCGGGTTCTAGTGGAGATCGATTTATCTCAGGATTGAGATGAGAAAATTATGGTGGGAGGCCTGGACACTGTTCTTTTGTTGTGGTTTGATATAACAACCTACCTAAATTCTGCTAGTATTGTAAAATTTTTGGTCATCTATCTACACCATGTAGGGGAATCAAAAGTAGCATGAAAAAAAAGGCTCCTGTTCAGAAACATAAAAAGAAGGAGGAGCAACATCAACTGAATCCTGTGATGAATCGAGTTGGAAGGAGGTGGGGAAAATGACGACCAATAGCTCCCCAAAACTAGTTTCTAACAAGATGGTTGTATGGGAACAAGTAGAGACATCTAATTAAATAGATATTCTTGATAAGAAGGATGTGTGCACGGACATGGAGTTTCAGATTTAACCTTTGGTGGACCTCAACCCGGTAGATTTGAAACTGGTGACTTGTGCTTTGAATGAACCTACCAAAGATGTTCCGAACAACTCTAGCTCATCAAGGTGGGCTGAAGAAGATGATATGCAGGGGTACGTGAACGATCTGATGTTATCTGGGCATGACTAAGAGCTACAGGGCTATATGGCATATGATTCAGGGGGTAAGAAAAAATATCCAAAAGATCCTGTGAGTAAAGCGATAAAGTTCAAGCAGAAGTAATAATGAGGAGCTCACACAACATGAGATCAAAGAATAAGAAACTTTCAATGGAGGAAGTTACGGAGAGGTCTCGAAAGATTTATTTGGAATTTAAACAGGACAATACAATGTTGTAGAAGGCACATCTTCACATGCACCCCTAGGACTCGGTATATCGACGCGGACTGACTAGGCTTTGATTCTTTGACTCGTATAGATGCTAGATAAATAGTTCTCTTTGTACAAAGTTAGATAGACTTGTTTAGTAGGGATGATTCCATATTGGCTAATTTGGTCGCTTAGTCACTTTTGAGCCAACGGCATGTTTTATGTTATTGGGTCACTTTTGGGCCCAACTCTTTCGTTGTTGTATTTTTTTTTCTTTTACCCTTTATAAAATTACCTTATTCGTTGAATTTCTGATTAGGGAAAAAAATATTGAACCTAGGGGTTAACCACCTATATATCCACCAATTCCATGTTAAGCCCTGATTTCGACTTTAGAAATCCATAATGTAACTTATTTGAGTGAAATAAGGTTTCGATCACTATTTCTAAGCGTAATAAACCAAGCTGATTATTATTTATACCAAATGTCTACATCTAATTCCTGTGTAAAAGTAGAGAAAACAAAGTCGAAAACATGAAATTTGAAAATGTAATCAAGACCTTTTAGATGAATTAGTTAGGTTTGCCTTCGAAATCCAGTTAGATTTCCAAATAAACAGCTGCATAAAGTGTCACTTCCTTGGCAAATGTTAATGGATTGTTTTCTTTATATTAAGGACTATTAATGGATAATTTTATTTATATTAATGACTTATTTGTTTTGTATCAATCAAAAGACAAAGTCCAAATTGCAATTCATATGATATAGATGATTAATTAACAACTATGTGAAATCAAGCTGAAAATTGTGGAATTACTGATTATTATCGATGATATTGCTAATTATTGCTTGTGGTATTGGTGATTATTATTTGTGATATTGTTGATTATTAATTGTGGTATTGTTGAATACTGATTGTGGTATTATTGAATATTGCTAGTGATATTGATGGTTATTGCTTGTGGTATAGCTTGTGATATGGTTGAATATTATTTGTGGTATTGTTGATTAGTGTTTGTGGTTTTAGTGATTAATGCTTTTGGTATTGTTGATTATTGCTTGTAGTTGTGGTATTGTTGATTTGCTTGTGGTATTACTCATTATATCTTGTGGTATTATTGATTATTGCTTGTGGTATGATATTGATAGACAACATAAATATATAATGAATGTTTAGACATCATTGTTAAATATCAACAAGACACAAAAAAAATATATATATATCAAGACACAAAAGCTTAATTTTGTCTATTTAAATTTTTCTTGAAAAGAGTTCAAAACATTGAAAAATGACAAAGTCTTATGTGCAACTGGTGCACAGATTTAAGATTTCTGCACTCACTCCAACCCTACCCATGTATCCACAAAATCCTATTTTTTTGTATATAGAAATAAATAACATAAATTATTTTAAAGAAATGGGAAAAAAAAAACTATTAGGGAACTATATAAATGAATTAATTTTACACCTCTCTACAAGTTCTGACTTTTAGATGACATGAAATTATTTTATGGTATCAGAGTCTTCATGCTCACGCCAACATCCTGGATTCAAACCCCACTGACAATAACTCTACCCACATTAAATTATAAACTTGTTGGATCTCCTCAACCCTCCTTACAAGTTCGTACTTTTAGATGAGATGAAATTCCTTAAAAAACATACATGTGGTTGCATGAGAATTTGAATCTAGCCTATAACCTGGTGGTTACCATACCCATTTGAAAAAAGGCTCGCACCATATCTATAAGATTCGTTTCTTTTTCATTAATTCAAGTTTTAAATTGGTCAAAATTGAGTCAAAATTGCACCAATTGCACTGTACAATTAATGCACACAAATATGACTTAAAAATACGATGGAAGTTCATGTTAATTGAAGTGCATTCGTTAATACAAAAAAATACTAATATTTTTAAAGATAAAAGACTTATTTTCGTTTAGTATAATTGCATTGTGATTCACTTTTAAAAGATAAAGAATTTACTTGCTCAAATAAAATGCAATAATGGTTCATTTTTTAAGAAAAGGTTTATATGCATTAAAAAATTTAAAATTTTATTAAAACCTAAATTCAACAATTCGAGTCCAACTCTAGAGTCAGCTAGCACAACGAATTCGAAGGTAAATATGTGTTGACCTCCAACACACAAGGTTCCACTATTTTAGTGATTAGTCTGAGTCAAGTCATAAAGTCATGCCAAGTAGAAAATAAGGATTTATGTTGTCTGTAAAATCCGATTTAGTGAATTCAGCACCTGAGAGGTAAAAGTCGATGTAGGAGGATTACATACACCTCTGAATTATTATATATTATTTTGCATCTGATTTATATATTGCATTCTTCATTTGTTTACTTAACATCTAGTTTTCTTAAGTATAAAACTTCAGTTGTTGACTTCTACAAAGTCTTTCGACGTCGAATACAAAATGATAAAGTTTATTACTTATGTTTATCAAAAGTATGCACTACTCATTATTCTACGATATAGGTATTCAAAATGAACTTGTTAAGTACTCCGAGAATATTGTATTCTTATTTGTACAAAGCATCCTTTAAGGAAATCAAGTTTACAAGACAATTGAACCAATTGTCGACTCTGTAGTATACAACTTGAGGTTTATATTTTGTACCGATTGTTCATTAAAATTTGAGAAGGTCAAGTGTTTGTATAAAAGAAGAAAAAAATAGGGAGAACTAGGAAAGTCAAAATACAAAAAAAATATATATATATATATATATGAAATAATGTTTATATTTATATAAAATAATCTTTTTTTTTTTGATCCTATGACTTGTTTAAGTTAAAATTAGATTAAAACCAGAGAATTTTACATAAGGAAAAAAATAGGCATCATCGTATTCGTTGAACTTTTTCTTGTACTTTTTTCCCCGGACCTAGGATTGTATTTTTATAGACACACCTTCTCTACTTTTTATAATTAATATATTTATAAGTGTCACTACTCACACCCAATAAAACTCTATACACACCTCAATCATTATACATACCAATAATAAAATAAAATCTACAAAATCATATTGATCTAATTATTAGACAGTTCTATCCTTCCTTAAAAATGAAAAGGAGTCTTCCCTTCCCTGTATCTTTCTCCCCTACAAATAAAGAACAATTCAAAGTTTCAATCCAACGAATTTTTAATTTTATTTAATTTTTCCTAGTTTCAGAATTTTATCAATTCAGAGTGTGCAAGATAGTAAAACTTTTAATTTAGGATCTAAAGTCTTTTGTTATTGACTCAGTGCCTAAAAGATAAAAAATTATCAATTCAGGATTCGAAAGATAGAAACATAAATTTAGGACTCACACATTTAAAACCACCTTTGACATATTGTAATTCCTAGTTATCCAATTATATTTTTCTAAATCAAAATTCAAAAAATATAAAAGACATACTACATGCATGGGAAAAATAAGAAAAGAAAGTAATAATGATAAAAATAATAATAATAACAAATAAGTAAGAATATAAACTAGAAGATGTCAAACACGGCCGGTCTTAATATTTATAAGTCCTAAATTCATAGTTTCTATCTTTCAGGCTTCACATTGATAATTTTCTATCTTTCAGGTCCTGGATCGATAAGAAAAACCTTTTAAACCATGAATCGACATTATTCCTAATTAGTAATTGCTGACAGTCGTTTTTGGGCCGGCTAGGCTTCACTGGAGCTTGGGTGACCGTGACCATCAAACAATGAGTGAATGCAAACGTGATGACTTGTTGACATGGAATATTGATTTGTTGAATATAAGGTAGCTTTTTTGTCTAATGTGTTTATGAAACATATAAGAAGCTATCGAACTAAAAATAGGTAGACAGATTCGACCCAGAAATTGCCTGGACATGAACACCAGCGATGTTCCTTCATAAACTCATGATTTTCATTAAGATTGTTTTTTTTTCTCTCTTCAGATTGTCTCTCTATTTTGAAATTTGTAGTATGATTAAATGGGCATGTAAGCACACAAAATTTGCACCCAATTAAAAGACAACACGTGTATATGTTTATATGAATATCATATTAAATTAATTATATATTTATTGGAAATTTACTAAATTAATTCTCAATAAATTAAATAATTAACTTATTGATATTTAATATATACACACGGTACAAGACGATCAAATTTTACGAGCATCCCGATACTCGTGTGTGAAAAAAACAGACTGATATCTCGTCATAAATAGAGGGAATTAATCACAAATCAATCAAATTAAATTATTTGCATTAATTGTGTCAATTAAAATTTTTTCGACCAATCAGAGGCCGCCACGTGACTCCTCAAGAAGGGAAAGTTCGTCACTCCTCACCTTATAAATAGGAGAGTCGAAATCATGTTTCATAAGGCCAAAAACAAAATGGAATAAGTCACTAACGACTCCATTGCCTCCTTACTACCAAATTGTAGGGAAAAATCCGGAATATGTCGCCAAGACTTCGGTACTACCAAAAATCCGGAATATGTAGCTTAGACCCCGGTAATACCAAAAATTCAGAATAAGTCGTTGGACCCCGGTATCATCCCTTTTTAGAGGAGTCAAGAAAATAATGAGAGTTGTAACCCCAAATTTCTAAATAAATATATGTTTACCTCTCTTTTTTTTTTCTCGTCTTCTACATGTTTATTTGCAGGTGTTGAAATTTATAGGTTCACAAATTGGCACGCTCAGTGGGACAATTTTCGCACTTCATCTCCTTTCCTTATGGTTGTTCGTAAAATTTCATGGGGGCATGTCAAATTTACCTTTGGGGGCATGTCAAATCACCTTTGAAATTTTACATCAAGATTTCGTGCTTCATTCACTCCAAGTCCAGAAACGACCGTGAACAAAGCACGAGGGGGCATTTGTAAGCACACAAAATTTACACACAATTAAAAGACAACACGTGTATATGTTTATATGAATATCATATTAAATCAATTATTTATTTATTGGGAATTTACTAAATTAATTCTCAATAAATTAAATAATTAACTTATTGATATTTAATATATACACACGGCACAAGACGATCAAATTTTACGAGCATCCCGATACTCGTATGTGACAAATCAAACTGATATCTCGTCATAAATAGAGGAAATTAATGACAAATCAATCAAATTAAATGATTTGCATTAATTACGCCAATTAAAATCCTTTCGACCAATCAGAGGCCGCCACGTGACACCTCAAGAAGGAAAAGTTCGTCACTCCTCACCTTATAAATAGGAGAGTCGAAATCATGTTTCATAAGGCCAAAAACAAAATGGAATAAGTCACTAACGACTCTATTGTCTCCCTACTACCAAATTGTAGGGAAAAATCCAGAATATGTCGCTAAGACTTCGGTACTACCAAAAATCCGGAATATGTCGCTTAGACCCCGGTAATACCAAAAATTCGAAATAAGTCGCTGGACCCCGGTATCATCCCTTTTGAGAGGAATCAAGAAAATAACGAGAGTTGTAACCCCAAATTTCTAAATAAATATATGTTTACCACTCTTTTTTTTTCTCGTCTTCTACATGTTTATTTGCAGGTGTTGAAATTTATTGGTTCACAAATTGGCACGCCCAGTGGGACGATTTTCGCTCTTCATCTCCTTTCCTTAAGGTTGTTCGTAAAATTTCATGGGGGCATGTCAAATTTACCTTTGGGGGCATGTCAAATCACCTTTGAAATTTTACATCAAGATTTCGTGCTTCATTCACTCCAAGCCAGAAACGACTGTGAACAAAAGCACGAGGGGGCATTTGTAAACACACAAAATTTACACCCAATTAAAACACAACACATGTATATGTTTATATGAATATCATATTAAATCAATTATTTATTTATTGGGAATTTACTAAATTAATTCTCAATAAATTAAATAATTAACTTATTGATATTTAATATATACACACGGTACAAGACGATCAAATTTTACGAGCATCCCGATACTCGTGTGTGAAAAAAACAGACTGATATCTCGTCATAAATAGAGGGAATTAATGACAAATCAATCAAATTAAATGATTTGCATTAATTGCGTCAATTAAAATCCTTTCGACCAATCAGAGGCCGCCACGTGAGACCTCAAGAAGGGAAAGTTCGTCACTCCTCACCTTATAAATAGGAGAGTCGAAATCATGTTTCATAAGGCCAAAAACAAAATGGAATAAGTCACTAACGACTCCATTGCCTCCCTACTACCAAATTGTAGGGAAAAATCCGGAATATGTCGCTAAGACTTCGGTACTACCAAAAATCCGGAATATGTCGCTTAGATCCCGGTAATACCAAAAATTCGGAATAAGTCGTTGGACCCCGGTATCATCCCTTTTGAGAGGAGTCAAGAAAATAACGAGAGTTGTAACCCCAAATTTCTAAATAAATATATGTTTACCTCTCTCTTTTTTTCTCGCCTTCTACATATTTATTTGCAGGTTTTGAAATTTATAGGTTCACAAATTGGCACGCCCAGTGGGACGATTTTCGCACTTCATCTCCTTTCCTTAAGGTTGTTCGTAAAATTTCATGGGGGCATGTCAAATTTACCTTTGGGGGCATGTCAAATCACCTTTGAAATTTTACATCAAGATTTCGTGCTTCATTCACTCCGAGTCGAAGCTTCCACCGTGAACAAAGCACGAGGGGGCATTTGTAAGCACACAAAATTTACACACAATTAAAAGACAACACGTGTATATGTTTATATGAATATCATATTAAATCAATTATTTATTTATTGGGAATTTACTAAATTAATTCTCAATAAATTAAATAATTAACTTATTGATATTTAATATATACACGATACTGAAAGATCAAATTTTACGAGCATCCCGATACTCGTATGTGACAAATCAGACTGATATCTCGTCATAAATAGAGGGAATTAATGACAAATCAATCAAATTAAATGATTTGCATTAATTACGCCAATTAAAATCCTTTCGACCAATCAGAGGCCGCCACGTGACACCTCAAGAAGGAAAAGTTCGTCACTCCTCACCTTATAAATAGGAGAGCCGAAATCATGTTTCATAAGGCCAAAAACAAAATGGAATAAGTCACTAACGACTCTATTGCCTCCCTACTACCAAATTGTAGGGAAAAATCCAGAATATGTCGCTAAGACTTCGGTACTACCAAAAATCCGGAATATATCGCTTAGACCCCGGTAATACCAAAAATTCGGAATAAGTCGCTGTTGGTCCCGGTGAGAACGAGTCTTACACGTGTATGGGGGGGGAATACACGTGTTCAGTGATTTTAAAACTTTTTTCTTCTTGAGGTCACTTGGGGTGGAAAATCACGAAGATTAGGTTTCGAGAAGCCTGATTGCTCTGAGTCAAAGTCTCTTGAGGCCGTGATCTGGAAGTGCTTTTCGGATACCTCGGATAATCTCAACCGAGTCTCGAGTGTCAGAGATCTGAGTTGCTTGGATCGGATAACTAACTTCTTGAATCCTCGGATGAGAGTTCGGTTTGGTAATTATCTGTTCTAGCTACTTTCGATCGTCTTGAAATGGTTGGCCCTTAGATTATACTCGTTTTAAACTTTGCTGAAAACCTTCCCTTATGAAATAGTGATTAGGCTGTGAATTACTTATGCAACTTTCAGTGGATTGATTCCAACTGAATATCAATGAAAAGTATGCTTTCAAAATCAAGTTGATGCAACAATTAAGCACAGATAAGAAGCGATAAAAAACCACAGCGATTATAGTGGTTGGAGACTCAAGCTCCTACATCCACTCTCGCGACTCTTGAGAGAAATTCACTATCAAAGCGAGCTTTTCGACTACCTCGTAGTTTACTTACTCAACTTCGTACGAGTTTTACGACTACTCCGTGGTTTACTTACTCAACCCGACCTTGAGTTTTCTGACTACCTCCGTAGTTTACTTACTCAATCACACACAAGCTTTCAGACTACCCCTGTAGCTTACTAACTTCTTCTCTAGAGTTTTCTGACTACTCGGCGTAGTTTACTAACTCTTTACAACTCTACTTACCAACAAACACACTCCAACTACCTTCTCCGAGGGTTTGGGGTTTCTTGGTTGTTTTCAACTAGGATGAGATATCCTTTACAATAAAGCACAATGCAAAGGGTTAGGATATCTCGACTAAGCTTTTGGATAAAACTTATCACGCTAGGCTTAGTAAATTGAGCTCTCTTCAATATAAAAGCACTTGGGAAATTCAAGGTGTTTGAGTGCTTTAACTTTCGCAAGAATAAGTTTGAGCTCTTGTTGCGTATAAATTTCCGTAACCTTACTATGTAGAGGGTCACGGTATTTATAGGCATACACCAAGGTCACTCTTGAAAACTATCCGTTGGAGAGATAGCCGTGAGTTCCCTCTTATAGTGTGTGAGAAACGGCTATATTTAGAGTTTGAAACTCCCTAACACGTTTTTTTAGGCAATAGCCTTTCATGTAGCCGGTCTTCACTTTTTGCGATCTGGAACTTTTCATTACAACCCGACATCTTTTTTTTTTTTTATGCTTGTCCTTTGTCATTGTCGGTATGGTGCAGTGTCATCTTCCTCTTTTGACTTTTGTCTTGATTATGGGGTAGACACCTTTCTTGGCTCTTTTGATCACAAACTCGAGTTTGATATAACCTTAACAATACTTCGACTTAGTTCCTTTTTATGCGCATTTGAATGTCTTGGCAATATCTAACTTTTTTAAGGCATCGCGTTTCTCTCGATATTGCATCCTTCCGGATAGATATATTGATTGCCTTGGAACATTCAGTTCATATCTTGAGCATTCGGTATATTCTTGAGTCTTGATAATTCATTGTGCTCTTAGTTTTCTTGATCTTGATACTCGGTCTTGATCTTGCATCTTGAGTCTTCGAGTCTTACGAGTCTTTAGATTTATCTTGTTGTCTTTTCTTGAGTCTTCATCTTTGAGTCTTGATCTCTCGGTTTCATCTTGAGTCTTGAGAGACTATTCGAAACTATATCTGCCGACTTATACATTTTGCGAGATAACATCACGAATACTCTAAAACTGAATCGACTCAACTATCAAGATCATTCTTGAACATGTCATACTCGGGGGTTTTGGGATCTTAATCAAAATCATATAATCTTTTATTAAATTCATCTCCCAACAATTTTTTTTTTTGATGATGCAAAACCTATCTTGTTACAAGTATATAACCTATTCTCGGTTTGAGGTTTTATCTATTACAAGATTGGTTATGTCCCAACAGATTTTCTGAATCGAAGAGAATCTAAAAAAAAAAATTTGAGAGAGTCTCCCAAGCATTTC
The DNA here is from genome assembly GCA_037126765.1 of Stenogyne calaminthoides. NCBI lineage: Eukaryota > Viridiplantae > Streptophyta > Magnoliopsida > Lamiales > Lamiaceae > Stenogyne > Stenogyne calaminthoides. Next base: position 30,870,198 of record JBBCBC010000021.1, read on the forward strand.
ATCACCAACCAATCAAGAATGTCGGGCATATCAAAAGACATGTAAAAATAAGATAATGATGTATTATCTTTTGAGCATAATGATAAGTCTTAATTGATGATAAGTGTTGCTTTTCTGATTACAATGAATTTATCAAACAAAATCAAAAAAGACAAACACTTGAAGAAACACAAAATCTTACGAGTTCGTTTTTTTTTTGTTCTTGATTTGGCTCTTGATCTTACGCTTTCTGTTTGCTTCATTTTCGATTTCATCGATGGGTACTTCCAGATCAAACATTAAAGTATCTCTTCTTGACTCATTTCTTTCCACGATGATGTCCCGGATTTGTTTTCGATTAGTCCCATCGACCCGGGCGTCTTGAGCAATTTCTTGCGTAATGGCCTTTTCATTTACCAAGCCATTACCAAATTTGGAGGAGGAGGATAGGAATATGGACAGGGGGCTACTATCTCGTACTCCACCTTCATCCATAAAGATTAATCGACTTTGTAGATACTTTGGATAAAAGGTGAGAAGATGTTCAATGAAAGCTTCGTTACGATCGAGCCTTCTCTTCTCCATTCCACGAGAACATCAAAATTGAAACCGAAGGTTCTCTTCACTTCTTCCCACATGTCGTTGACTTTAATGGGCATCCATTTATCAACATGGGGCCACCTCAGGCGCTTTTCGATGTTCCCTTCCTCTTGCTCTTAAACTTTACGAAGTCACTCCTTCGTTTACGCTCTTCGTCTATCTCTTTTTCGATCCACGAAGTTCGAGATCTGAAGCATTAGCTTTCTTAGCTTGTTGTTTTTTGGAGTGTCATGAGCCTCTGGAGTTGAAGACTTTCTTCCGAGGTTGAGACTCAGATTCTTCTTCATTTTCGAATCGGTTTTCTCTGGGTTGGCTTAGGATCTTTAAATGCGCTTGCTTACTGGGTTGAACAACGCCCAAGGCTTTCCTCTTCATAAGCGATTCGGCACCGGCTGGCTTGTTCCAACCTTAGTTCTATCACTTTCGGTTTCTCTCTTGCAACCTCAAGCTTGGTTTGCTTAGAAACTTCGAATGTAGACGAGCTTCTCTACTTGAGCAAATTTTAACTTCTCAATAGCATCGACTTCTTTAAAGGCTTGAGCTAAATTGTACATTTGGCATCTTTACGAGCCTTCTTTTCCAAGTCACGTGCCATGAACTTCACGAGGTCTACACCCCCTTCCTTTCCTTCTTGGCATCGTAGTTTGGAAGAAGTCCGGAGAAAGCTGTGTCCATATAATCTTGTTCTTTGCTCACGCAGTGGATCTCTCTCGCTAGCTGATCTTGCTCATCTTCCATTCTTCTAATGTGGTTCTTAGCCCGAGCAGTTCTTCGAAATGTGAGCAAACCGGCGGAGAGTGCATCTTTAAGCATCTCTGTCATCTTGGTCATGAACACGAGCTCATTTCCTCAACAGCCAGATTTGATCCGCACCTCGATTTTCTCTGTCGGTTTCTCCTCTAGTAATTGATCGACTCTGGTGCTTTTGTTTCATTTCATCACTTATCTCTGCATTGATTCCCTCAAACTTTTCTTTTTAGCTTTTCTTCCATGGAGGTCATCGAGTGGTCGAGTGTTTTGTATTTGCACCATTTAGAAGAATGACTAAGTCCTTCCATTGTTTGGGCTTGATTGACCAATGTTTCTTCCATCCGAGCAATTTTGATTGCCATTGGCTCAATCTTTTCAAGTTTCTCCATTACGGAGTGAGATCAATCTCGTGACCTTTCTCGCACCTTCATCTTTGTTTGATCATCTGAGCTTACGCTTTATCCCGAGCTCCATCCTCGGTTGAGCCTCGATCTGTTTATCGGACATTTGAAATTAAAGATAGTACTTTTCGGTAACTCTCGGCATCATTATCAATAGTGCGAAAAGGTACGAAGAGTCTTTAACCGATCTGAGTTGATCGACAACGAAGTCTCTATTTCTGTTTGAGGCCCGATCATCGGCTTCTCCTGTTGGTCCCCATCTCCATCTTTGGATTTGTCTCATTGCTCGGGGCACTCAACCTCATTTGCTTTCTTCTCGGCTAGCTTCCTACGAACCGGCTCATCAAAATCGGAATTTTTCAATCGAGCTTTGTCATACGAACCACGAGAAGTCGGTCGGGAAATTTTGTCTCCTCATTCCACCGGTCTTCCCCTCTGAATGCGGCAATATCAAGCATCTCGGGGAAGAGTCGATTGAGGATATATACTGCTATCGTCATGTAATCGAAGAATATATCTTGCGGATCGGGGTATGAAATTTGAGCTCGAGGGTATCGGTCGAGGATGAACCGTTCCCCTTGCTCCTCCATTCGCCTTCTTGACCTCGCCTTTCTTCCATCTCGGACTCTACGGTTGATGGGGAGGCTTACGCTAAGGGATCAGCGATGGGTCCTTTCGGGAGCTCATCCAGTACATTTTGCTCCTGAGCCTCATTAATATCTGAAGCTTGTGCATTGAGTCCTCGGTTTACATCTGAGTGGGTTACGAGACTGGTGGCATTTCCTCGATATAGTCGAGTTGGCCAGCGGTTTGAGCTGCACATCTTGATTGACTCTGGTGGCTCTTGATCTGAGCTTTGATCTTGAGGTAGGCATTTTAAGGTCACGAGCTCCTTTAAAAATTTCTGAGAAATTTTATACGAGGTGAGTGATGTCTGCGGCACCTCGAGAGAAGACCTTTCCTCGATCGATCTGTGTCCTTGAGATAACTTTGAGCGGCACTTGTAATGGTGAACTTTGAAGCGGATTTGGCCCTCGGGTTGTCTCTCCGCCAGAATCCTTTGCTACCATCGTCGGTGAGAACCACCAATCTTCTGCGCTTTGGGGCGAGGTTCTTCTGCCTCAGCGGTTTTGCTCCTTGCTCTATTTTTGCCTTCAGCAGAACCTTCCCCTGGTTTGTTGAATCTCTTTCTCGGCGGCATGAAGGTGATTCTACCTTCTTTTCTCTTTTCCTCGAATAGCTTTCGCTTCTTCACAGCGATGGGTTTGAAGAGAATTTTGGATTTAGGGAATGGGGTTGAGTTGGCGAAGATATCCTCTTCCTCTGCGCACATCTCCAAAATATAGGCAATTTTGGTGGCATGGTGGATCTTGCCTTTCATTGTGATTTCCCCATTGACTCTTTTTATGATCTTGGCTTGCTCGACACCACCATCTGGACTAAAATTTCAGCCCGGTTGAAGTCGGTGGTGGGAGATGCCTCGATCGCCGCCATCGATCGAGCTTGGGGAACTAATCTGCTCAAAACTCCCTTGAAGACTCATGGCGCTCTTGCTCACAATATCCATCCTCACACGATATTGTGGCTTTAGGTCTTCTTGTTCAAAGTTGCCTCAAACTTCACGGGATTCTCGGCAATCCTATCTAGGTATTCTGCTCTCTTCCCGACATATACATTGCGGGATCCTCTCCTCTATCACATAAGCTCAAACACATCATTGATTTTTCGGAATAATGCACACCTCTCCCTCTCAAAATCGGCGTATTTTGATGAGTGATCTAGATGAGATCTGATGTCGAAGAGTGCATACAATCTTCTTCATACATTTTTCAAATTGCGAGATGAATTCGATTACCTCTTTGCGAACTCTGGTGCAGGTCGACTTGCGACTAGATGGGTGAGTTTGGCGATCGGATCATATTGAGCCTCTCTTACGGCTTTGAGTTGGTTGAGCTCTCTCAAGTGGGACAATGAACTCGTACCATGGCTTATTGGTTATGACCAATCTCTCGTACATGGTTGGAGCCATTTTAGAATGTGATTGAAGAATTTGAAGCTTTAGGGTTTTCTTATTTACGGGCAAAAGGGATTTTAATTCTGAGTATTTGGGAGCGAAGGGTTTGATAAAATTTTGGCTTAAATGGCTTGAAGAGGTATAGATAGCCGAGATCGTGGGGAATCGTGTAGGTTAGGTGAAAAGTAATTGGTTGAGATTAATCTCGATTAATCGGGTATATGAACCAAGCGATCTCGAAAAGTAAGCCGCCAAAATATCCTCGTGGTCAATAATGTGGCAGAGCATTAAATGGTATCCTTCTTGAATTTAAAACGATCCGCCCAAAAACATTCCTCGGTGTTTTGTATTTATTGCACATGATTCTTGAGTTTTATTTAAGCAATAAATGGCTCACATGAGTCATTACTTCTTTGAGACTAATTTTCTTCTATCGGTCTTCTTGAGTCTCGACCTTGATAAAATGTCAATATAATCTTCGAAAATCTTGAAAGGGTTCAAAGATGTTATTCTTGAAGTCTGATTTTATCAAGAATCTGAGTTTCTTGAGACTTAGTTCAAGATTTCATTTTATCCCGAGTTTCTCAATAGAATTCGAGAGAGAGCTTCATGTATCCGAAAATCTTCAATTTTTGATTTACTCTATACACTGGTTCTAACATCCCTAATTCAATGAAAGTTCACGAAATCTTGATTCACCCAAAGGTTTAGTCAAGATATCGGCTCTTTTGCCTATCAATATGAATTTTCTCCATCCTTATGTCCTTTTTTCTCGACATGATCTACGATGAAGTGATGTATGATATCTACATGCTTGCATCGGTGTGTATACGGATTTTGTGAAATAGCAATGGCACTATTATTGTCACAAAATATTGGTACTTCATTCGCCACAACTTTATAATCCCTTAATTGTTATGCGAGCCAAAGAATCGAAACCTGCAGACTTCATATGACCATGTATTCAAACTTGATAATCTTGGTCACTCTCGAGGTCCATTTCTTTGAAAACCAAGATATCGGTTTGCTTCCTAGAAATTGACAAGTTCTGTTGTGGACTTCTGTCAATTCTGCAACCTCCATAGTCGACAGATCCGAGTAACGGTTAATTCAAGGTTATCATCATTTGGATACCATAATCCTCTATTCACTTTGTGCCCTTAAGATATCTCAATTATCTTTTTAGCGACCTCCATGTGACTAGTCTTAGGATTAGCTTGGTATCTTGCATATATCCCAACAAACAAATGTTATATCCGCCTACTTTAACGTGTGAGATAGAGCAATGATCCAATGATTCCTCTATAATCGATATGATTTCTTGATTTGCCATTTTACGAATCGAGGATCCATCTTGTAGTTAGTATTCATAGGAATCCTAAGCGCATTGCAATTTTGTACACCATATTTGGCAATCAGATCTCTGGTGTACTTTGCTTGGTTGATGAATATTCCTTCCTTTGATTGTTTCACTTGAAGACCTAGAAAGAAATTCATCTCTCCCATCATTGACATCTCAAACTTGCCTTTCATCGATGTTGAAAACTTTTCACCACGGTGATGGTTTGGAGATCCAAAAATGATGTCATCAACATATATCCCGAACCAAGAAGATATCTTTCCCATCCTCTATCCCGAAAGCGAGTTCTATCAGCAGTTCCTTTGACAAAACCATGGTCAAGAAGAAAGCTGCGAAAAGAGTATCATACCATGCTCTGGGTGCTTGCTTGAGACCATACAAGGCTTTTCTGAGCCTGTAAACTTGGTCATTCTGTTTGAACCCAGGAGGTTGTTCCACATAAACCTCTTCTTTTAAGTACACCGTTCAGAAATGCACTTTTCACATCCATTTGATAGGTGTGAACTTCATGTAGGCAAGATATGCAAGAAACAATCGATGGCTTCTAGTCTTGCAACCTGGTGCAAAAGTTTCATCATAATCCAAGCCTTCTTCTTGGGAATAACCTTGTCTGACTAGCCTTGCCTTGTTTCTTACAATGTTGTTGTTTTCATCTCTTTTATTCTTGAAAACCCACTTGGTTCCAATGACATTGTGCCTTCCGGTCTATCTACCAACTCCCATACTTCATTCCTTGAGAATTGATTCAAATTTCATCTTGCATAGAAATAATCCAATCTGAATCTTGTAGAAACTTCACCAATCTCTGCGCAGTTCTTTTCTCCGATAGGAAAGCGTGAGAATAGTGCACTTTGCCATGGAACCTTCTTGTCTTAACACCTTGGTTAGATCACCCACAATCGACTTGTTGGATGACTATCTAACCATTTCCTTCTTGATGTTCCCCCTTCAATAGTATCCTCAACATTTGAAATGTTAGGTTTAGTTATGTCGATAAACTCGAGGAACAACGAGAAAGGAGAAAGTGAATCATCTTCCTCGGGAAATTCTATTGAACATTGTCGAAACATTTGTTCCCCTTTGGTTGATAGATTGAGAATTTGCCTCATTTGTGACCACATCTTCATTGGCATCACGTGCACTGAGTCCGAACTTGTGTCATTGATTAGTTACCTTTGGGGGTCTTTGGTTTTCTGAGTCTCACCATCCCGATTTCCATTCGAACTTCTTTATTCGAGTCTCGAGTCACTCCAATCATAGATTGTGGTCGACTTACCTTTTCGAGTTCGATAGATGATTTTTCTTTTTTGTTTGAGGCTTAATCTGGTGATCCTCTTAGTCGGTTCATCTACATCATGTTCTGTTTCTTCCGAACACAAATAGTTTCATCAAAAACAACATGAGGTGTTTCCTCCACAATAAGAGTCCTACGGTTTGTAAACTCGAAGGCTTTTCTTGACTTGAGAATATCCTAAGAATATTCCTTCATCGACTTTACTATCAAAAGTTTTCAACCTGATCTTTACCATTATTGTGTATGAAACACTTGCAACAAACACACGAAAGAAAGAAAACAAGAGGCTTCCTTTCATTCCAAAGCTCATAAGGTGTTTTGCCTTGACTCTTAGTCAAGATGGATCTATTCGTGAGTAGCATGCAGTGTTGCGACTTGACCCAAAATCTTTTTAGGAATATCGACCGGTATCATTGTCCTTGCGAACTTCTTTGAGTCTGTTCCTTCTTTTCTTTCAAAGAACACCATTTTGTTGAGGGGCCCTTGCGGTGATGTTTCATGAGAAATTCCATTTCTTTGCACAATAATCGATATAATATGATTTATAAATTCAGTTCCTTTGTCGGATCGATTTTGACCACACTCGATTCTTCTCAATCTTGAGCCTTTTCAAGGTAGCTCTGGCGATTTTTATCTCGAGTCTCTTTCTTACTAAGTAAGAATATGACCCAAGTATATCTCGAGTAGTCATCAACTACTACCAATGTGTATTTCACGCCATTTGTACTCACGGTGTTATAGGACCAAAGAGATCCATATGAAATGGCAAGTATTCTTTCGGTAGAAACCTCAACTTTACTTTTAAATGATGCTTTTATCTGTTTGCCTTTTCGCACGCATCACAAATATGTTCCTTCTTGAACACTTCGTTAGGTAACCCTCTCACAAGAGCTAATCTTGCAAGCTTGTTGGGGTTTTGAAATTTAGGTGATTCATTCTTTTATGCCATAACCAATTTGGTATCTGTGGAACTTTTAGCAACTAAACATGTATCTTTAGGAGTTGAACTCAATCGAGAAGATACACATTCCCTTTTCTTGTACCCGGTCGAATACTTTACGTGATGTATCATCCTTCACAAAACATAAGTTCTTAGAGAACTCAACATTAAAACCTTTATCACGAAATTGGCTAATTGAAAGCAGATTATGCTTCAATCCGGATACATATGAAATACCATGGATATGAATCGAGTCGATTTCCAAAGTTCCATATCCTTGATCATCCATCCTTGGAGTTATCTCCAAAAAGTGATCTGTGGGCCTCTATGTTCAACATAGTCATTGAGTAACTTCTTGTATCTGTCATATGTCTTGAACATCCTTTGTCAAGATACCATATATCGAGTTTTTTTCATCTCGGCTCATCGATTGCCATGTGATCTTTAGTCGGTTTAGTGCCCTTTTTTTCCTCCGAAAAACAAATTAATTCTTAGGTACCCAATTTGTGTAGGGTCCTACAAGGTTAGATGTACCTTTCGGAATCCAAATCGCGACAACTCTCATTACTTTAGAGTGGTGATCATCTCCAGTAAACATCAACATATACATCCACTACTCTGGGTGCCTTAGCGGTTTTTCGTATATATGTGTGCTAGCTTTAGCTTGAACATGTGCCTTTGAATTCTTCTTTGGTTCGGGCCATACATTGGATGCTTATGCTTTTGTGCGATCGGTCTAAATCTTTGTTGATTCGGGTTGAGATAACCTTTACCTTTAGGCAAGTAAGGTTTAGGTTATGCATCTTTGAAATCTGGTCTCTTCGATTGTCTTGAGGACTTGGTCTCTTGAGTTGAGAATATCTCTCTTTGAGTGTTTCTCTTCCGAAGATTCCTCGATGGTTCAAAGGTGTAGATCCTTTCAAGTTTGCATTCTTAGCACGAGGCTTTGAAATACTGCACGAAATTTTTTCTATCTGTTTGCTCGGGTTTTCTAGCCTTCACGAGGTTTGGGCTTTCTAACTTTGATCATTGGTTTTCTTTGAAACCATAGGTCCTTTTTCCTTATCTACAACCTTGGGCATTACTTGATTTGAAGTGTAGGTGCCATTGGTTTTACAAAGATTGTCTTCTTGCTACATGATGCGAAGATTCGGATGACCTTGTGAGGTTCCCCCTGGAATGTATCCCAATCCAGATTTTATAGTCCTGACCTCACGATTCTGTAGAGTTTCATGCTTCTCGAGAGAGGTCATTGAACTTAGTTACGATTATTTGAGTTTCTTGATGGATTTCTCTAGCTTTTCGATTAGGGTCTCTATCAACTTCTCTTTCTCTCGAGAGTTGTACTTTGAGAACATCTAGTTCATCAATAGCTCCCATAAATTGAGAAGTGATTTGATTTTTTGCTAGAGTCTTTCCATTTTAGATTTTCAAAGATTCGATTCTTATTACGCTCTTGAGTTTTATTTAGCGATCCTAGCAAAACAAAGATAGTCCTTTATCGATTCTCAAAAAAGAATCCATCGGTCAAAATATTTATTTTTCGGTGGAACTTGAAAACTCTTGTGCTAATGTAGGAGCAATAACAGAGCGAGAAGAGTTTACCTCCTCAATGGCCATCGACGGATGTCATCACTATCCTTTGTCTCGAGAATATTTCATCTGAAGAGCTAGATTCTTCCTCAGAATGTTTTTCTGCAACCATGGCCTTTGAGAACTTCTGGTCTTTTTTAGCTTGTCTTTCTCTTCTCTCCTTAGCACTCAACTCTGGACAATCATACTGGAAGTGACCTTTCTTCCGACAATTATAGCATATGTTGGCATCATCATCCTGATCATTTTCTTCTTTGGACTTGGAGTCCTTCTTTCTGGATGAAGATCCTTCAGCTTTCAGGTCCTTCTTCTTCTCAGTTGATCTGTCCTCAGGTTTCTTCTGGTACTTGTTGTTCCTGTAGAAGCTTTTGTATTTTTCAAATCTCTTTATTAAAGTCTGTCAAACCTCCTTGCCATCAGTGCTAGCTTTTCCTCAAGCTCATCCTGATGTTTGGCATGGGGGTTCTCAGACTCTTTAGTTTTAGAGGTTTTATCTTTTTGCTTTTAAAGCCACATTTTTACTTGATGAAGAATCATCTTTCTTTGTCGACCTTTTTGGATTTCTTATCAATTACAAATTCATAGGCTTTCGATTCGAGAGAATACTTGTTGGTATGGCATTGAGCTAATGTTCTTGGTGTTTTCAATCACCACTGCATGAATATCCCATTTCTTAGAAAGACCTCTAAGAATTTTTAATGTCACTTCTCTTTGTGGATATTTCTTTCCAAGTGCATTTAGATCATTCATGATCTTAGTGAATCGACTTCCAATTTGTCTATTGATTCACCATCATCCATTTCAAAAGCATCAAACTTTCCAATTGCCCTTTGAAAGTTTGTTTTCTTTTATATGATCATCGTGCCTTCGCACATACAAACTAGTGTATCCCATATCTCTTTAGCAAGATATTACGGTGAGAGATCATTCCCATCACACCATCATCAATTGTACTATATATTTTGTCTTTTGCCATGTAGTCTAGATTGACTAACTTCCTCTCCTCGAGGAGTTAGTTGGTCATCGGACTTAGGAAAATCTTCTCTAGGGTCAATTCTCTCCTCTTACGTAATTGCAGGATTCACCACGATGAAATTTGAATGGTCCTTGAGAGACCACTCTCCACATACGCTCATGTTTGGAGTATAGATGTACTGCATTCTCAATCTCCATAGATCATAGTTCTCTCTCGAGAACATGGGAAGTTTTTAGAAGATATTTTTTACGATCTTTTTTGAAAAAAAGCGAATTTCAAACAAATAAGATCGGTTCGGATAGACCACAAGTATTTTTGAAAATAAAACTTTGGTCAACACAGCCAGTGGTCAAGTTGAACCCTTTGCTCCGATACCACTTGTTGGTCGGTGAAACGAGTCTTACACGTGTATGGGGGGGAATACACGTGTTCAAGGTGATTTTTTTTTTTTTTTTTTTCTTCTTCGAGGTCGACTTGGGTCGAAAAATCTCGAAGATTAGGTTTCGAGAAGCACAGATTGCTCGAGTCAAAGTCTATCGAGGCAAAGTGATCCGAAGTGCTTTCGGATACCTCGGATAATCCCAACCGAGTCACGAGTGTCGAGAGATCACGAGTTGCTTGGATCGGATAACTAACTTCTTGAATCCTCGGATGAGAGTTCGGTTTGGTAATTATCTGTTCTAGCTACTTTCGATCGTCTTGAATGGTTGGCCCTTAGATTATACTCGTTTTAAACTTTCTTTGAAAACCTTCCCTTGTGAAATAGTGATTGGTGTGAATTACTTATGCAACTTTTCGATTGGATTGATTCCAACTGAATATCAATGAAAAGTATGCTTTCAAAATCAAGTTGATGCAACAATTAAGCCACGAGATAAGGAAGCGATAAAGAACACAAAGTAGATTATAGTGGTTCGAGAGACTCAAGCTCCTACATCCACTCTCCCCGACTCTTGAGAGAAATTCACTATCAAACCGAGCTTTTCGACTACCTCGTAGTTTACTTACTCAACTTCGCCCTAAGTTTTTCGACTACTCCACGTAGTTTACTTACTCAACCCGACCTTGAGTTTTTCGACTACCTCCGTAGTTTACTTACTCAATCACACACAAGCTTTGGACTACCCAGCAGCTTACTAACTTCTTCTCTAGAGTTTTTCGACTACTCCGCGTAGTTTACTAACTCTTTACAACTCTACTTACCAACAAACACACTCCAACTACCTTCTCAAGGGTTTGGGGTTTCTTGGTTGGTTTCAACTAGGATGAGATATCCTTTACAATAAAGCACAATGCAAAGGGTTAGGATATCTCGACTAAGCTTTTGGATAAAACTTATCACGCTAGGCTTAATAAATTGAGCTCTCTTCAATATAAAAGCACTTGGGAAATTCAAGGTGTTTTGAGTGCTTTAACTTTACAGAAGAATAAGTTTGAGCTCTTGTTGCGTATAAATTTCCGTAACCTTACTATGTAGAGGGTCACCGGTATTTATAGGCATACACCAAGGTCACTCTTGAAAACTATCCGTTGGAGAGATAACCGTGAGTTCCCTCTTATGGTGTGTGAGAAACGGCTATATTTAGAGTTTGAAACTCCCTAACACGTTTTTAGGCAATAGCCTTTCATGTAGCCGGTCTTCACTTTTTTGCGATCTGGAACTTTCGTACAACCGACTTTTTTTTTTTGGGGCTTATCCTTTGTCATTTGTCGATATGGTGCAGTGTCATCTTCCTCTTTTTGACTTTTGTCTTGATTAAGGGTAGACACCTTTAGCGGCTCTTTTGATCACAAACTCGAGTTTGATATAACCTTAACAATACTTGACTTAGTTCCTTTTATGCGCATTTGAATGTCTTGGCAATATCTAACTTTTTAAGGCATCGCGTTTCTCTCGATATTGCATCCGCCGGATAGATATATTCAGTGCCTTGGAACATTCAGGTTCATACTGAGCATTCAATATATTACTGAGTCTTCAGTAATTCTTGTGCTCTTAGTTTTCTTGATCTTCAGATACTCAGTCTTCAGTCTTGCATCTTCAGAGTCTTCTGAGTCTTCTGAGTCTTTAGATTTATCTTGTTGTCTTTTCTGAGTCTTCATCTTTGAGTCTTGATCTCTCGATTTTCATCTTTTGAGTCTTGAGAGACTATTCGAAACTATATCACGACTTATACATTTTGCGAGATAACATCCGAATACTCTAAACCGAAATCGACTCAACTATCAAGATCATTACTGAACATGTCATACTCAGGGGTTTTGGGATCTTAATCAAAATCATATAATCTTTTATTAAATTCATCTCCCAACAGTCGCTGGACCCCGGTATCATCCCTTTTGAGAGGAATCAAGAAAATAACGAGAGTTGTAACCCCAAATTTCAAAATAAATATATGTTTACCCTTTTTTTTTTTTCTCGTCTTCTACATGTTTATTTTTGCGGTGTTGAAATTTATTGGTTCACAAATCGCACGCCCAATGGGGACGATTTTAAGCTCTTCATCTCCTTTCCTTAAGGTTGTTAAGTAAAATTTCATGGGGCATGTCAAATTTACCTTTGGGGGCATGTCAAATCACCTTTGAAATTTTACATCAAGATTTCGTGCTTCATTCACTCCAAGCCAGAAACGACTGTGAACAAAAGCACGAGGGGGCATTTGTAAACACACAAAATTTACACCCAATTAAAACACAACACATGTATATGTTTATATGAATATCATATTAAATCAATTATTTATTTATTGGGAATTTACTAAATTAATTCTCAATAAATTAAATAATTAACTTATTGATATTTAATATATACACACGGTACAAGACGATCAAATTTTACAAGCATCCCGATACTCGTGTGTGAAAAAAACAGACTGATATCTCGTCATAAATAGAGGGAATTAATGACAAATCAATAAAATTAAATGATTTGCATTACCGCCACGTGACACCTCAAGAAGGGAAAATTCGTCACTCCTCACCTTATAAATAGGAGAGTCGAAATCATGTTTCATAAGGCCAAAAACAAAATGGAATAAGTCACTAACGACTCCATTGCCTCCCTACTACCAAATTGTAGGGAAAAATCCGGAATATGTCGCTAAGACTTCGGTACTACCAAAAATCCGGAATATGTCGCTTAGACCCCGGTAATACCAAAAATTCGGAATAAGTCGTTGGACCCCGGTATCATCTCTTTTGAGAGGAGTCAAGAAAATAACGAGAGTTGTAACCCCAAATTTCTAAATAAATATATGTTTACCTCTCTTTTTTTTTCTCGCCTTCTACATGTTTATTTGCAGGTGTTGAAATTTATAGGTTCACAAATTGGCACGCCCAGTGGGACGATTTTCGCACTTCATCTCCTTTCCTTAAGGTTGTTCGTAAAATTTCATGGGGGCATGTCAAATTTACCTTTGGGGGCATGTCAAATCACCTTTGAAATTTTACATCAAGATTTCGTGCTTCATTCACTCCAAGTCCAGAAACGACCGTGAACAAAGCACGAGGGGGCATTTGTAAGCACACAAAATTTACACATAATTAAAAGACAACACGTGTATATGTTTATATGAATATCATATTAAATCAATTATTTATTTATTGGGAATTTACTAAATTAATTCTCAATAAATTAAATAATTAACTTATTGATATTTAATATATACACACGGTACAAGAAGATCAAATTTTACGAGCATCCCGATACTCGTATGTGACAAATCAGACTGATATCTCGTCATAAATGGAGGGAATTAATGACAAATCAATCAAAATAAATGTTTTGCATTAATTACGCCAATTAAAATCCTTTCGACCAATTAGAGGCCACCACGTGACACCTCAAGAAGGGAAAGTTCGTCACTCCTCACCTTATAAATAGGAGAGCCAAAATCATGTTTCATAAGGCCAAAAACAAAATTGAATAAGTCATTAATGACTCCATTGCCTCCCTACTACCAAATTGTAGGGAAAAATCTGGAATATGTCGCTAAGACTTCGGTACTACCAAAAATCCGGAATATGTCGCTTAGACCCTGGTAATACCAAAAATTCAAAATAAGTCGCTGGACCCCAGTATCATCCCTTTTGAGAGGAATCAAGAAAATAACGAGAGTTGTAACACCAAATTTCTAAATAAATATATGTTTACATCTTTTTTTTTCTCCCCTTCTACATGTTTATTTGCAGGTGTTGAAATTTATTGGTTCACAGGGCAAAAGTTATTTTTTTCTCTTTCATCAAGGGTTTCGTATCCCTTTTTTACAATGTGCTCTCATGCTCACATGTCTTGCATATGCATGAAACTTGCCAAGTGGCAAAAACCAGTTTACAAGTGTTTAGTTACATGCATTCTTAACATGAATAAGATGATACAAGTGTGGTCTCTTTGATTGGTTGATGCTTTGACTTTCTCCATGTGTGGGTTGGATCGGCTCCCGACTTTAGACGTCTTCTGTGGATTTAGTCGGACTTTTCAGGTTAGCTCGAAATGGTGGGAGATATGGAGAGTTGGGAGGGATGGACTGGTCTTGGGATTAAAAGTGGACCAGGTCGTTACTACCCAGAGAGAGTAAATATGTTAATCAGTTTTTATTGTTAATCAATAGGATTCAGATTCAAAAAGAAAGGACGAACACTTGGGAATGGGCGTGCTCCAACAATGGAATTTATCAGGCGAAGGCAGCGTACAAGCAACTTACGAGGCCAAGACCAAAATCTGGCGAATAGAGGAGACGAGAGGAAAACTTATAGGAAATTATGGAGGTGCTGTTGGGAAATTTATAGTTTTGATGGAAATTCCAAAACAGATTGTAATAGGACCAGTCAGACCTGTTAGCTGACAGATGAATTAAATATCAGATTAGGATGACCAGCTGAGATGTATAGACAGCTGATGTAAGTCTTGAAGAAGATCAGAAGGTCAGAAGATCACCAGGAAAGAAGTCCAGAAGACCTACATCAGAATGAGTGAAGAAGAGTTTGCAAGTTGTGCTAAGACAACATGCATCAAAAGACTCAATCAGGTAGACTGATCAGTCTGGACTGATCAGTTCAGCTCAAATCAGGTGACAACCAGAAGATCACCAAGTCATACATGTTCATCAGACACGAAGAATCTCAACCTAAGTTGGTAAATCAAATAGTGAATAAGTGTACTTGATAACCAATGAGAGCAAGACATGTATGTACGGAGCTGACATTGCAGGACGAAGTGCTTCAGAGTTAAACGGCTAGAAATGACAAGCATACATGCTTTCGGCCATGCCGCCTCTGTGCACATCAAATCGGGTCTGCAAACCTACCTTAAATAGACCGAAATTCGAATTGCTCTCCAACGGCTAGTTAGATTTCGTGCTTATATATATGGGATCAAATCTTCATAGTAAGGTTACGAAAATTATCATAAAGCTCAAGTTATCCTCAATTTCCGCACAAAGAACACAAATCAAGAATATTTTCTAAGTGTCCATCCCATAGTTCTTAGCATAGAATTCTTATCCTTTAGCTTTAGGCTACTCAAATACTAGGATAAAATTCAAGTTGGAACATACAAATCTTATACCCAAACCCGCAAAGTTAGGTTAAGTTTGTTAAGCAAGATTTCAGACTAGGGTTTCTAGTTTCTGATTCTGGGATGGTTGAGTGAGAACTCTTGAAACATCTGTTGTACTGTGTTGGACTAACACATTAAACTAAGTCCAGTTTGGTTAAGTGTGTGCCCATGCTGATAGGGAAGAGTGGAAGTAGGACGAGTTGTCTGAACCAATATAAATCTTGTATGATTTATCTGTTTTACACTCTTAGCACACTACCTGTTTTATATTCCATGCATGTTCTGAGTCTGGATCATATTTACACCAAGCAACTGATCTGATAAGGTTGACACCTTTGTCATCTGGTCTAAAACAGATTACTCAGAATCTGGTTTGAGTAAAACTGATTTTTCACACGGGTTAACTTATCTTCCGCACAAACAGTTGAGCTGATAGACGTCGATTTGATCTGCTTCCAAATTGTCAGTAAGTCGGATATCAGTCCGTACTGATTCACTCGCACTCTGATCAGACTACTTGCATATTCACATCTGATCTGCACAAAAGTTTTAGACCTACAAGTGAATATCAGAGCAGTGGTTCTTCCAACCACTGATTTGAATATCATCGATTCTTGAGGAAGAATCTTTGTGGTCACTTGAACTGATCTTGAAAAATCCATTTTAAAACTTATAATCTTCAAACTCACATAAGCATGGATAACACATCTAGGATAAATCATGATCTGCCCAAGTTCTCTGAGACGAGTACGCCGACTTGTCTCTCGACATGAGTGACCATCGGGGAGTCATCAGCAACAGAATGAGGGAGATTCTTGAGATAGGACCAATCATCATCTATCACTATAATCCAGCTGAAGGAGGAGATCCTACGCAACCAGTTGGAGCAAGAATCAGAAAGAGTCCTTCGCTGATGGACGCAGAAGAGAGAAAATTGTCCAGCCTGGATACGGTGGCCAGACATCTGATCATGAAGACGGTGGATTCTACCACACGTGAGAAGGTTAAGTATTTGAAGACTGCTAAGGAAGTTTGGGATACCCTTTTCTGAAATCTACAAAGGTAATGATCTGATTAAGGATAGCAGATTGCAAGTTGAACTGGTAAACTTCGAGAAATTGAAGATGTTATCAAATGAGACAATTGATCAGCTAGATGGAAGAATTACTCGAGGTGTCAACAGATTGCGTGATTTAGGCCGAGTAATGTCAGACAAAGATATCAACTACAAGATTCTGAGATCACTGACAAAGAAATGGGATACTAAAGTAACAGTGATCAAAGATTATCAAGATATAGGAACCATGAAACCAAATGATCTGTTTTTCATTTTGAAAGCGCATGAATTTGATCTGATTGAGAGAAGCATAGAATCAGATGATGGTCCTTCTGAAGCTACCACAAATTCTACTAAAAATGTTGCATTTCAGGGAACTGGTAGCAGTTCACGATCAGTTGAACCAATGGAAAACATCATCAGCAAAGATGAACAGATTGCTCTACTGACCAGAAAGCTTGAACGATCAAACGTTCAGATGGGAAAGTACAGAAAGTTCTACAAAGATCATAGACAAAGCACAGGAAGAGACAGGAGATCTACTAACAGATCATCGGAAAGAGATCATTCTGACGACAGAAGAGAGGATCGGAGAGATGACCGAAGAGAAAACAGAAAGGATAATCGAAGGGATGATCGCAAAGGAGATAGACGTGGTGACAAATCAGAAAGAAGGAATTCTGACTACAAGCAAGGTGGAAAATCACCTGACAGAAATTACCGAAGATATGATTCACCTAACAGACGAGGATCTGGAGAATCTGGAACGTGCTTCAATTGCCACAAACCAGGTCACTACAGCACAGACTGCCCCGACCTGACTCCTAAAGAGAGAGAAGAGAAGCGGAACATAAGAGATCAACGATACAGAGACAGAAAAGCTATGCTAGCAGACACATCTGGTATTGACGACTCCTACCTGCCATCAGATGACTCTTGATACTCATATGTTGAAGATTTCTGCCTAATAACCAACACAGACGATGTCAACGATCTGAACTTCTCATCTGATGATGACATCTGTCTGATGGCCAGAGAAGCTGACCAATCTGAGGTAATCTCTAAACCTTATGTGGTTTCCTGTTCCACACATGTTGTGCTGAGCACATCTGCTGGAGAGATTAACCTGCAGGTCAACAATGGCCAATTGCTTGATGATCTCTCTAATGCAGTAGATACTTATACAAGAGTGGAAGTTGAGAATGATAACCTAAGGGCAGAGAATGTCCAGCTTGTAAAAGAAAATAAAGAGAGTAGGACTGCAGAACAGAAATTGACTGAAACTGTTCAGAAGATGACCATAGAACTAGATGTTCTAAAAGTTGGCTCTTCTGATCAGGAAATGTTGATTAATGAACAGCAAGCTACCAATCTAAAACAAGCAAGAGATCTCAAAGTCCTTCAGGCTAAATTTGATGAACTCTTCCGAATGCATGAGAATTTAAAAGCCATTGAGGTCAGTTTGCGTAAGAAAATAGAGGTTTTCACGAAATCATCTAAAACAGTTCAGAATTTGAACAACTATTTTCGTGCGCCAACTAATAAGAAGGGAATTGGGTTTGAGAATCCTTCTGGATCCTCAAAAGTCCAGTCTGGTTCACATCAAAAAAGTGTAATCAAACGATTTTCTGATAAAGATACAAAATATGCCAAATCTATATCAGATAAGGGAAAAGGACTAGCTGTTCAGGCAAGTCGAATTTCAGATCAGAAAGGGAACAGAATTGACCCCAACTGATCAGATATCAGCCGAGGAATCAACAGAAGAATATTGTTCTTCTAAAGAGACCTCAGCCCAATCAGCAGAGTAGGCCTCAGTCTAGACCATCTCGCAAGGGACAGTCCCAGCTGAAGTCAACTCAGTCCAAGCTGTCTAATCAGCAAGTTAAAGGTAAATTGTTCAAGCCATCTGTGCAGAAAAGATATGAATCATTTGATGGTAGCAGTCGTACCTACCCTTACAATCAGAAACCTAGGATTACTGCACCTGAGCCCCACTGGATTAAAAGAAGACCAGTTAACAAGAAAAATTCCAAGTCTTCTGATTCATTCAAGGCTCACACTAGTAATCATACTGATCGATACGCACATGATGAGATGTATGATTATGTAGATGCATATGGGAGACAAATAAGGGCTTCTGATCTTGATGATTACAATAGAAATGCCTTGTTTGTCTGGATCCCGAAAGGTACAGCTAACCCCCCAGGACCCAACTCTACTGGGGTACCTAAGATCTGATTTGTTCGCAGGTTCGAGTGGGACTGGCTAATAAAGGAGGTGTACAAGCAACTATCTGGTACATAGATAGTAGATGCTCAAGGCACATGACTGGAAGTCAACATCTCCTCGGCGATTACATTGAGAAACCAGGCCCACGAGTTCTCTTTGGTGACGACAAATTTGGTTTTACCAGAGGAGTTTGAACCTTAGTAAATGATGATATACATGTTACAGGTGTTTCATACGTTGATAGCTTAAGGCACAACCTGTTATCTGTATCACAATTCTGCGACAACGGCTTTAGTGTTGAGTTCTCGACAGACAGATGCACAATCAGAAATCGAGTTACTCAGCAGATATTACTATCTGGCTCCAGAAAAGGAACAATCTACACTGCAGATTGGGACAGTTGTCCAAGAAATGCATGCTTAATTGTTAAGAGTACCAAAAGCGTCAGTTGGCTCTGGCACAAGAGAATGAGTCATCTGAACTTTAAGACTCTTAACAAGATACCAAGGATGTCCTTGGTAGAAGGTCTCTCGAATGAAGTTTTCTCTAAGGATCAGACATGTGTCTTATGTTAGAAGGGAAAGCAAGTCAAGGCTTCATTCAAAGGGATTCCCTCTCCTCCATCCAGCAGAGTATTGCAACTGTTCCATATGGATTTGTTTGGACCAGTTACACCTCTTAGTTTCAGTGGACGCAAATACACTCTGGTGGTTGTGGATGATTACTCCAAGTTCACCTGGGTTGTATTCTTGTATAAAAAGAATGAAACTACAACAAAGCTACCTGAACTTCTCAAGAAGATTCAGAATGAAAAGGGTCTCAGCATAGTGAAAATCAGATCAGATAAAGGTACAGAATTCTTGAACCAGTTTATATCTGATTTTTGCTCTAAGTTTGGCATAGCAGAAAGAATAAATAGAACACTTAAAGAAGATGCTCGCACTATGTTAGCTGAACATGCCACACCAAACTGTTTCTGAGCAGAAGTAATCAACATTGCATGTCATACCCAGAACAGATTTTCTCCGACTAAGATTCACTTCAAAACACCCTATGAACTGTGGAAGGGCATAAAACCACGTGTTTCCTACTTTCATGTGTTCGGGTGCAAGTCAGTTGAGGGTATATTCTTAGGGTATTCCTCAACCAGCAAAGCATTTAGGGTTTTCAACAAATGAACCCTAGTTGTGGAAGAGACACCTCATGTGGTCTTTGATGAGTCAACATCTGATCAGGAGAAATCTTCCGCAGAACAAGCCGTACCTGTTGAACCAGAAACACTGAAAATGGATCAATTTACGCTCAAAGGAAAGGAATCAAAACACATCACTGTGTCTATTCCCAACTTTGACCTTGATGATTCACCAGGTCAGTCAGACCCCAAGGTACGTACAACTGTCAATGAAGAAGCTGGTACAGTTGAGATAGTAACAACTGAACCATCCAGTTCAGGGGGAACACCTGATAATCAAGCAGATATGTAGCAACCTGAGATGACTCAAACAATCAGAAGGGATTGATTATGATGAGACCTACACACATGTTGCACGCTTAGAAGCCATTCGGCTGTTTCTGGCTTATGTTGCTCAATTGGGATTCATTGTGTATCAGATGGACGTAAAGAGTGCGTTTTTAAATGGAATACTGGCAGAAGAGGTGTATGTTGAACAACCTCCTGGATTTGAATTGAATAATCAGGTATACCGTTTAAAGAAGGCTCTTTATGGCCTGAAATAGGCTCCCAGAGCTTGGTATGATACACTGTCCCAGTTCTTGGAAGAAAATGGTTTCACTAAGGGATGATTGATAGGACCTTGTTCAGAATAGAAGATGGTGATGATATTCTGATGGTTCAGATCTATGTGAACGATATTATCTTTGGATCCCAACAAGAACTTATGTGATAAGTTTAGTAAATTGATGCAAGTGAAATTCAAGATGTCTATGATGGGTCAGATGAACTACTTTTTAGTTCTTCAAGTTAAGCAGGTTCATATTGGGATCTTCATCTGTCAGGCAAAGTATACAAGGAATATACTAGCTAAGTATGGAATCCAGAATTGCAAAGCTGCAAAGATTCCAATGATGACTGCCTTCAAGATGGATCTAGATGAGAGTGGTCAGAAGACTAATCAGAAGGAGTATAGGGCTTTGATTGGATCCTTATTATACCTTACTGCTAGTAGACTAGATATAACCTTTGCAGTAGGTGTATGTGTCAGATTTCAAGCAAATCCAAAACAGAGCCACCTGATAGCAGCTAAGCAGATTCTTAAGTATCTGAAGGGAACTATGAACCTCGGTTTATGGTACCCTGCAAATGATAATCTAGAGCTTACTGGGTACTCTGATTCTGATTATGGAGGTTGTAGGATAGACTATTAAAATCAACCTCAAGTACATGTCAGTTTCTGGGAAGGAAACTGATCTCTTGGTTTTCAAAGAAACAGACATCTGTTGCCACATCTACTACTGAAGCAGAATATATGGTCGTAGGAAGCTGTAGCTCCCAACTGCTCTGGCTTTGTCAGCAGCTGGGGGATTATAACATTGTAGCTACGAATGTGCCTATCTTCTGTGACAGTAATAGTGCAATTGCTATCACACAGAACCCAGTTCTGCACACAAGATGCAATCATGTGGACATCAGACATCATTTTATCAGAGATCATGTGGAAAAGAAGGACATCAGAATGGAAAAGATTTATACTGATAAGCAAAAAGCTAATATCTTAACCAAGCCTTTAGCTGAAGTCAAATTCAGAGAACTATGCAACGAGCTAGGGCTTATGGATCTTGGAGAAGATGCACCAAAATACTTCGGTGGCTTAATCTCCAATACCAGTTGGTTACGTGCCTGGCCAGGTAAGAAGGTCAGTTGAAGAAGGAAATTCAACTGATCAGAGAGGAATATCAGTTGAAGGGGGAACTTCAACTGACTAAGGGTTTTAGATCAGAAAGAATCTGGTCTGAAGGATAAAAAATTGTTGGGAAAATTTGCTAAGGTTTGGCTACACAGTAAGGTAAAAAGGAATCAGATTAGTCAGACTCGACAAATGTGGTAACTGATTGATTACGATATCAGTCAGTCAGATACGTCTTCTGATTCTGTTTATCTAATTTCTATCACCTGATATGTGTTATCTGATTTAATTACTCATCTGAGCTTATCCATATTTGTGTGATAATTGATGTGCACATTACTTTATGACGTCATGCCTGCAAGCATTAAATGCGGACGTGGGATTTATGTATTAAATGCATTAATTGCTAGTTTTTAAGTCCAAAAGTATGCCGCTCTTAATCCTCAACCGCACGATCAAATAACTTTTCAACCGCTTAATCTTGTCCATCCGTTTTAAAACACGGATACTCAAGTATGCAAAAATAAGCGTGCAAAATATTTTCCCTCCTAACTATTTAAACCCTAAAACTAGTCTTGAGTAAACCTTTCATTTCCTTTATTCTCAAATTCTCAAATTAGAAAAGTTTCATTACCAAAACTTTCGAAATACTCTTCAAAAGCAATTCATACAGGAAAATTACTTATCCTTCAAATTGCTTATTCTGGTAATTGATACTAAGTGCCTTTAACGTTCATATGTTAGGGTTATAGGACATTTATGTATTGTTAATAATCATGTCTGAATGGGTCTTAATTTGATTACTGCTATTTTCTCTGCGCACTATGAACAATATGCACACTTGGGATTGATACTCATATGAATGCTTCACATATTGATTTATTACTTAAAACTGTTTGTATCTATATGAACTTTGATAGCCCTAATTTTGAGTATATTTAAGTGTCTACAGATATGGCAATCTCTAGGGCATCTACTGAAAGTTGTGATTATGCGTCTATGATTAAGAACGTAATTGATGAGAAGTATGTGATATTCAACACAACTAATGATCCTGAATCGAGAGAAATTCTGGAATGTCTTAGAGCATGTGGACTTGAACAATTCTGCTTTCGACACTTGAATAGTGTATGCATTATCGAATCTCTGGAGTTCTTGAGAAAGTTAAAA
The DNA here is from genome assembly GCA_037126765.1 of Stenogyne calaminthoides. Taxonomy (NCBI): domain Eukaryota; kingdom Viridiplantae; phylum Streptophyta; class Magnoliopsida; order Lamiales; family Lamiaceae; genus Stenogyne; species Stenogyne calaminthoides. Next base: position 30,892,985 of record JBBCBC010000021.1, read on the forward strand.
GAAACCGAGAATAAGGAATTGTACTCGTTCGTCGGAGGTAACAGAATTGAAGTGAGCAACGACGATCTTGGAAGGATCTTTGGGCTTCCAACTGGAAGAAATTACCTTGATGAGTTCACAGTGGGGATGTCGGACAAAGAATACCTGCAGAAAGTGTTGTTAAGGCACGTGAACATTACAAACATCACCAATGTTAAGGTTCCCTATTTAAAGAGAAAGTACAAATTACTTTTTGAAATTGTTTCAAAAGTGATTCTGGGTATTGCCTTCAGCCCCGATGCCCTAATGCAGCAAAAGCAACACGTGATGACTGCTATCATAGAAAAGGCTCCAGACATGAATTGGATGGGGTTATTCAAACATCAACTATTGAAGGAAACCTCAAAGTTTGTCATGAATGAGAAGAATCAGGTGGTGCTGACCAAGAATATTTGCAATATTCACAAGGTCTCGATGATCCTTGCTGATAAAATTCCAAACTACACTTGGTCAGAGGTTGGTAGAAAGCCCTATCTAGAGAAGTACAAGGCTTTATTGTATAAGGATGAAGAGTTGTCTGGGCAACGAGATGATGATCCAGCCCCCTATGTACCGAAAACCAAGAAAGACAAGGGTCCGGCCTCTTCTGTGCAATCCGAAGCACAAGGCCAACCCAAGACAAGGGTTTTCAAAAGAAAACAGCTGGCAAGTAAACCAACACGAACATCTGAAGATGTGGGTGAGAAATTCCAGAAAAAGCTCAGCACAATGTTGCCAAGGAAGGTAGGGATGCCTTCTGAGGTCTTCGGGATGAAGACAGTGATGTTGAAATTCTGGAATCAGGCGGAGAGCAACTGATAGAACAGGCTGGTGAGGAGACCGATGTGAGTTCTGAACACACGGTCAGTACGGGTCGAGATCTTAGTGGAACCTGGTCAGATGGAGGCTGGTGGAGAAGAAGGAGAACAACTAGAAGAGGCTCAGGCTGAGTCTGAACCATTTGACTCAGCTCATCTGAGTGCATTATTCAAAGGTCGTGAACCCTCCTCACCTCCCAGACAACCCTCTCCCCCAATCCAAGCTACTCGACATGAACCATCTATAACTGAGCCAATTCCATCTGCAGAAGTTCCTTCTGCAGAAATCACTATTGAGGCTCCACACCCAGAACCCGTTCAACCTGATCCTTCTGAGTCTCAACCTGAACCCATCTCTCATCCCACACCTGAGCCACCACAGCCTGAGTATGAGCCATTCAGAGAAGCAACTCTGGATATTCAAACTGCTCAACAGAAGGCAATGTTTGTTTTTATTATCCATAACCCCTTCAACACAAGAACTGTGTTCGAGTCTCCTAAACTTGAGAGACCTGTTGTCAAATTTCTGAAGAGAAGGGTGGATAACTATCTGAACAAGCATTACTCTTATCTGGTGGATCCTCCTGGAGTAAGGAAGATTGTTGCCGATGCTCTATTCTGGAGGGATGTTAGACTGCAACACATCGAGGACTTTATGATGGTACTTGATGCCTTCGGGAGAGATGAGTTTGTTGAGATGGAGCTCAAGATGAAAAATCGACAGAGCGGTGGGGCGGTCTTCGAAGTTAAAGCAAGTGGTGATGTTGTGCGGCCGGGTCAACAAACTGATGGGATATCCTGAAAGAGAAGAAGATGATCAGCCTGGATGGGACATTGAGCCAGTTTCCGATGAACCAGTTGAGGGTGTAACAGATGAGACCCTAACTGGAGAGGCACAAACATCTGCTCCAGTCTTCATGATTCCGCCTGAAACCCTGGACCAAGTTTCGATGACTATTCTGGGTGGGGTAAAGGCATCAGTAGAAGCTCAGTTCAACACCCTTGCTGCGAATTTGCTGATTCAAATGGATGAAAGAACAAAGCAACTTGTTGAATCAGAGAGGAATCAGACTGCGAAGAAACTGATAGAAATGCATACGGACATTGCTCTGAATGAGATGGCAAGAGTAGAAGCTATGCTGCAAAAGCTGGGACTGGAGGTATCAATGCTTTCTAACATCATAACTCTTCTTGAGGAAGCTTACAAGTCCCTGATGCAAGCAGATTCCAGCTTCGAGGCTTCGGTGAGAAAGTTTGAAGTCTCTGTCTCTATTCCTAAAAGGGCCTTGGAGGAAGCTGTGTCGAAAATGCTTGGCCTGCACCATCTTCTACCTCGTCCGTGCAGATTCAATCTTTGGAAGTGGAGGACCTGAAGAAAGAGATGCTCAATCTTTTCACCAACCTAGAGAAGAACATCCGACTCCTTTTTTATGCAACCAAAAAGGGGAAAGGACGAGCTGAAGCTGAATCATAAAAACAGGATGTCCAGGAAGGTCAACTAACTATAGTTACTGTTGTTGCACCAACTCAGGCACCCACTACTGAATTGGCTGATACTGAGCTGGTTGAGTTGTTTTCCACTATTGAAGAACATACAAAATAGCTAGACCTTCAGGATTAGGTTATCTCTGAACAGAAAGCAGCAATGGCTGACTTGATTTCAAGAGTCGATATGATTGAGGACTTTTCCTCAACTGTTCAGAAACGACTTCAGACTGAAGAAGAAGCAAAAGGTCTAGAGCTGGCCAGGAAACTTGAAGAAGAATTCGCATCGAGTCACCGAGGCGATTGCGAAAAAGAAAAAGATCGCAGAAAAGGCAAGGGGAAGGAACCAAAGAAGAAAACGGTTGTAACCAGATCTGAACTATTATTATCATCAGAACAGATCAGGGAACAACAAGATCAGGTCAAGAGAAGGAAGGTCATAGAAGAAGCTGTCAAAAGGAAGAAGTTCAAGTTTTGGAGGTCTTGACAGAGCCTTCGAAGAAGGAAAAAAACGGGTTCTTTGTGACCCAAAGGCGATGAGACACGGATAGAACGTGCCTTACCTGCCAGTTTGGATGACATTCTTGTATGCAGAGAGGATCTTCATGAACCTTGGAGGATAATAAAGACAGATTGGTTGTGCGATGTATTCATGATCTGACTAGTTCGTAAGAAGAAGGATGACAACATTCGACGAGATCTTTACGGGTGGCAAAGCAAAATATCCAAAGATTCTATCAGGAGGTTATGAAAGAAGGTCAAATGATGACAATGAGACCTTCTGCACCAAGGTATGAATTCCTGATGCCACATCTGAAGAGGAACAGATATGATCCAATGGCTTTCAGACAAGCATATCTTGATGCACTGGAAAGAGGCAATATTATTGAAGAAGATTGCCATAAGGAATCTGTTCGACGAGATCTTTCTGGACTGGCTCGAAGCAAAATATCCAGCATTCTATCAGGAGGTTATGAAAGAAGGTCAGATGATGACAATGAGACCTTCTGCACCAAGGTATGAATTCCTGATGCCACCTCTGAAGAGGAACAGATATGATCCAATGGCTTTCAGACAAGCATATCTTGATGCACTGGAAAGAGGCAATATTATTGAAGAAGATTGCCAGAAGGAAGTGCTGAAGAGAATGTATGACATCTTTCAAATTCCTGAAGGCATGAGAGATAAGTGTTGATCAGAAGATGAAGACATTAGGTCAGAAGTTAGGTAACAGTTGCTTATCATTTCTGTACATGTAAACTACAAAATCTAAATTAAATGGTTTACCTCTTTTCTGATCCTAAGACATCATCTCAATGTCTCTGATTTTTGTCTCTAGTTCTTATCTTTTTCCTAATTATCCATTTTTCTGATTAACTATTTTGGTTCCATCAAAAAGGGGAAAATTGCTGGAAAATTTATAGTTTTGATGGATGTTTCAAAACAAATTGTAATAGGGCCAGTCAGACCTGTTAGCTGACTGGTGAATTAAATATCAGATTAGGATGACCAGCTGAGATGTATAGACAGCTGATGTAAGTCTTGAAGAAGATCAGAAGATCACCAGGCGAGAAGACCAGAAGACCTACATCAGAAGGAGTGAAGAAGAGTTTGCAAGTTGTCTTTAAGACAACTGCGCATCAAAAGACTTCAATCGAGATAGATCGGTCGATCCGATCGATCAGTCACTCAAATCAGGTGACAACCAGAAGATCACCAAGTCATACATGTTCATCAGACACGAAGAATGTCAACCTAAGTTGGTAAATCAAACACTGAATAAGTGTACTTAATAATCAATGAGAGCAAGACACGTATACGGAGCTGACATTGCAGGACGAGGTGCTTCAGAGTTAAACGGCTAGAAAGGACAAGCATACATGCTTTCGGCCATGCCGCCTTTGTGCACATCAAATCGGGTTTGCAAACCTACCTTAAATAGACCGAAATTCGAATTGCTCTCCAACAGCTAGTTCGATTTCGTGCCTATATATATGGGATCAAATCTTCATAGTAAGGTTACGGAAATTATCATCAAGCTCAAGTTATCCGCAATTTCCGCACAAAGAACACAAATCAAGAATATTTTCTAAGTGTTCATCCCATAGTTCTTAGCATAGAATTCTTATCCTTTAGCTTTAGGCTACTCAAATACTAGGATAGAATTCAAGTTGGAACATACAAATCTTATACCCAAACCCACAAAGTTAGGTTAAGTTTGTTAAGCAAGATTTCAGACTAGGGTTTCTAGTTTCTGATTTCTAGGATCGTTGAGTGAGAACTCTTGAAACATTTGTTGTACTGTGTTGGACTAACACATTAAACTAAGTCCAGTTTGGTTAAGTGTGTGCCCCTGCTGATAGGGAAGAGTGGACGTAGGATGAGTTGTCCGAACCACTATAAATCTTGTGTGATTTATCTGCTTTACACTCTTAGCACACTACATGCTTTATATTCCATGCATGTTCTGAGTCTGGATCAGATTTACACCAAGCAACTGATCTGATCAGGTTGACACCTTTGTCATCTGGTCTAAAACAGATTACTCAGAATCTGTTTGAGTAAAACTGATTTTTCACACGGGTTAACTTATCTTCCGCACAACTAGTTGGTGATAGATGAATCGATCTGCTTCAAAAGCCGTCGAAGAAGTCGGATATCGATCCGTCTTGATTCCTTTCGCGACTCTGATCAAAGCTTCTCTTGCATATTTACATCTGATCTGCACAAAAGTTTTAAAAGTCTATTCGCCCCTCCCTCTAGACTTCTACCCTCACGAAACCCGTTCGGGACCTACAGGTGCTATGCTCCAAGACATGTACAGGCAATCGTTTGCAAGATCATGAAGGGGCGTCTTGCAACCAAGGATAACCTCACAAAACGAGGTTTGAATTCGGTTGTGGGCAACCCAACAGACATTTCTCACTTGTTTTTTCGATGCCCCGTGGCATGCAAAATTTGGTACAATTGTTTCAAGTGGATGCAGATCAACACAACAATATAGTGCTGCCCAATTCGGCACTTTCTTCAGTTCGGCACATATCTCGAAACCGGTAAGCACACGAGAATCACAAATACCATATGGACAGGGATCTTGTGGACAGTGTGGAACATAAGGAATGACGGAGTCTTCAACAATGTGGAAATCAATGCTGGGAAAATATAGGATGAGATCACGTGGTCATGGATATCGACAAAAGACGATAAATTTAGTGATTATCCTTTTAGACATTGGTAGATGAGTCCTAGATCTTCAAGCATGAGGAGTTGATTTTCGTTTTCATGTTAGATAGGAGAACTTCTATTGTATTAGTGTGAGGTGTTCCTTTATTGTGTGCTCTCTTATTCCTGTATTTGTATAGGTAACATTAAAGGACTGAAATACCCCTTATATTGTTGGCCCCGCTTATGATATCAATACATTTTTTTGAAAAAAAATTGTATTTTCATTAGAAAAGTATCACTGAGAGATCTATCACTATAGGTTATTAATTACATTGTTTTTGCTTAGTTAAAAAATCAACAATGAATATTATCTTAAGAGGGTACATGAGGGAAAATAAGTAATAAAAGTAGGATAATCAATTACTTACTTCTACTCCCATTACAGGTATATCAAAGTTACCGAACACTATAATTGGCTAGCTATAATTTCTATCACCCACCTCCTTTACCCCAAAACAAGGACCTTAATTTTTAATAAAAGTGAGTATAACTTTTTCTCCCAAAATTATAATTCTCAGTTTCATTTCCACAAACTGGAACCTGTCAAGTAGTGTCATACCAAAATTAGATTTGTAAAATTTCACCGAGCCTCGTCAAACAAGCTCAAGTGATGTTTCATCATATCAAGCTCCCAAAAATACTGGCGAGCTCTACTTTTTACTTACATTAGAAGTGATATTTACAATGATACTAAGATGAAATAAACTTCAAAAAGAGAAAGGGAAGGACAGGTAAACTTTCAATCAGTTGCAGCTAGTCTTTGTCATAAGCTATAGTCTCTATAGTGGGGTCCAACACACTACGAGAGAGAGAGAGAGAGAGAGAGAATGGGGTGTACAAAATAAACAAAAAAGTGATACCCCACTCTCATAAAATCACTTCATCTGTTATAAACTAGTATGGTATTGATGATGACAATAATCTTGATAGGATCTTCACTGGGTGAACTTTTTTCTGCTTTTCTGGGTATGGTTATTTGGCCATACAGCTAGCTATACATCTTTTTACTTCCTTGTATGTCCTACACAAACTTTCTGCAAAGACGAAGCAAATGACGAAACGAATATAATAATTATACATGATGAAGCACCATCGATCTAAAGGGTGATTATCTTACCGAGCTAAGCTAATTCCTGCTTTGCTACATACGGTCAGCTCTAACAGCTACATTTCGACGACCTCTTGAGCGGAAGAAAACCTGGGCGTTGAATAACCGATTAGTTTTTTTTTCGAATTAGGCAGCTAACGAGGGCTGACGAAAGTAGGATAATACCGAGGCATTTGGAGGTAACAGGATTTAAGAGAAGCTACAGTGAGGGGAGAATTGCTGGTGAGCAGAGGAGTATTGTTAAAAGATGAAAATGATACGGATAAACCATCGTCAACTTCAGCTGCGGTTTCAGCTGAAGCCCGAGTGAAAATGGTCGGGTTTTCAGCGGCTGATTTTGTAGGAGAAGCAAAAAGATTATCGGGGAGGATGTGGTCCATGCTGCTTTCGTATCAAACATATAATCAGTGGGGCAAGTCTAAGAAAAATGTAAAATAGCTTCCAAGAATCGCATGGGGAAATAATTAATGTTGTCACAATTGATTGATACATATATGACATAATGCATCAAATGATCCCTATATTATCAACTTGTGTTTCAATAGGTCTCTAAACTATTTTTTGTTCTAAAAAGCCCTCCAAGTATTGAAATTTTATTTCACAAGCTCTTCAATATCTTAATGTTTCCGTTAAATAATATAAACATTAGTTTTACTAATATCCGTAAATGGTTTTCTCAAGTTATTTCAACCCCAACATTTCATGTGATGGGGTACCTAAAAATGGCTTGAGATACTTTTGTATATAATTAAAATGAAATAAAGTTGACATGTACGTTATTTAATGAGACCACTAAGGTGAATAAAAAAATTCCATCAAATGTCAATTTTCATCTCATAAAATTCCGATACTTACAAGGGTTTTTTAAGACATAAAATAGTTTAGGAACCTTTCGATGCATTATGCCCTACATTATTGTCAAAGAATACAATCAAGCACAAAGCATTTCCTATAAAGAAACATCCATACCTTTCATGGGGATCAAAATCATCAGCATTTCCCTGATTCAGCAGATTGCCCTTCTCATCAGCACCATCACACTCTGCAATAACAAAGACGTACAAAATGGACGGTCAAGATACAATTTTTACGTTGAATAAAAGGCATGCTAATTGCTACCAACTGAGCAAACCTTCAGAATCTTCTTTATAGATTGAATGAGAGGAATGCTGATTCATAAGCAACTGAGACGATCTTGGCGAGGAGAACGGGACGGCAGAAGGAAAACTTTGAAGATAGTGAGGATTATGGTTGAGGTCCCTCAGTTGTAAATTCATCATCCTCTGTCCTTGAAGTTCAATTGCATGCTGCAATTCGACTTCCCGTTCCAATTTCCGAAGCCTCAACTCTCGTGGACTCAACAACATTCTAGGCCCTGCGGCAGAAACAGGAGGTTCAGCTAATAATCTCAATAATTAAATGTGGAAAATGACCACTAAATCATGGCACAGTGCGATCTGTATCACTTTTCAATAGAAAAATTATCACTTCTTAGGCAAAATGTATCACTTTTTTTCCCGGAAATGTACATTTTTTACACTTTTGCCATAAAAATGATAATTTTCTATTGAAAAGTGATTACGATTGCATGGTGAGACGGTCTTACACAAGACTTGATCTCGAATCATTAAGCATACCAAAAGGTTGACCAAAATGGTCACTAGAATCAATCCCCAAAGAAGATGAATATTCTCCTCTCTCCAAGTGTTGTTTCCTACAAATGGTTTGAATTAGAAACATACCTTACAAAATCTTACAAAGAAATGAAATTTATAGAATCAAATTGGGTCTAAATAATTACTTTTCTCTGATTTTGCCTTTCTCCTTGTAAGGCTTAACAAGCACTCTCGAATCACACACGAAATGAGGATTCCCTTTAGCTAAAATCAGCTTAACAGTTTCCGGGAATACAAATGTTACAAAACCAAACATCCGCTTCTGTTGATACGGAATCCTAACATCTTGCACCGGTCCAAAGGCACTTAAAATCAACCATAATTAGTCTCCATTTTAGCCAAGATTACAAATTTAATCAACTTATAATCACTTATTATATTTTACCTAAAATAGCCAGAAACATCATCTTCTCTGAATGTACTATCAGCTGGAAATGTCAAGTAAATCTGCCTTGAACTCGAGGTTCCCATTTGCGAAAACTCATTCCTGCACCCAATTCAAACCCTCAAAATGCAGCACAGTTAAATCAAGAAAATGACAAAATTAAATAGGTAATACCTTTACTCTTACAAACTAATACCTTACCATTTTTACACACACAAACACCCCGAACTGTGTGGATAAATTCTAGGGTTATTAGTTTCCAAGTGTAATGGTATTAGTTCTCAATTTAATAAAGTACTACCTTGGGCTCTCACTCATCAAGAAAGAGAACCTCTGTTGCTGCAGGGCTTTCAGTTTCAAAAGCTCATCAAAGCTTGGAGAACCCACATCAATGGCGTCTACGTCACCGTGCAAGAACTTGCAAGCCCCACCATTTTTACAAAACCCTCTGGCAAAGTACATGCAGGGCCACCCATTTCCGCCATTTCCATCATCAAGAAACGCAGCATCGTTCACAGAGCAGCTCCGCCTGTGAAACGGGTGCGGCGAAACGACGCCGTTCCCGTCCTCACCGTAAGAAAAAACCTTCGAATCACTGTCCCCACTAGGGCTCATTACCGGATCCACATCCCCAAAATCACCAACCCCATGAAAATGAAGATTCGGCGACCCAGAGGGGTAAGAAATTGGGCGTGGCCTGCTTCTATTGAAAAGTGGGTTTGGAGAATTTGGGCTGCTGCTCAAATTGAAGCCATTGTTGGGCACAATTAATCTCGGTGAAGTTTGGTGAAAATGGTGCGAAAAAGGGCAAGCAGATGAAGTGTTCGACGAAATGCCTAAACCAATTTTGGCTTGATTTATGTAAGAAAGTAACAGAGCATCAGGGCTAAAAGCGAGACGAATCATCTCCTTTTCCCCCTGATCTTGAATCAGAACATAGCCCATGATTTTTGAAGCGTTTTCTGGGTCAAAAGTTTGGACCCTTGACATCACTATTCTTGTAGCTTCAGAAGTATCCATGGAGGGAGAGAGGATTTTTTATTTTGGGTTTCAAATTGAGAGGAGAGAGAGGGGTTTTAAGGAGTTAGAGTAAAACCTTTGTAGAGAGAGAAAAGAGAGTCATGATACGTTGGGGAAGTAGTAGGAATGGGGCCAGGTTTTAATTATTGTATGTTTTGTTTATAAAAAGATTTGATTTGATGAATTGATGATTATTATATTTGGATAAGTATTAGCACCTTTTTTATAGGGTGGTAGCTGGTAGGTACCTGGAGGTGTGACACTAAAAAAAGAAATTAGTATTCATAGTGTACTGTAAAGGGAGTTTTTAGGTCTGTTTTACCAATTTTCATATTGCTCAAAATAGATTACTCCATCGACTTTATATGTGGAATAAAAATGTAGTTAAGTCTTGTATGATGCAAATGGCAACATGTATTTATAATGTATTTTGAAATTATTTAATTTATTATATTGAAAGATTTAATTTATTTATATTAAATTATGTAAATATTTTTTATATTAATAATTATATTTTTTAATATAATAAATTATATAGTTCTAAAATACATTATAAGTGTACGCCCTTGACATTCACTCTATAATATAACTAAACACTTTCTCCTTCCCTTTGACAAATTTCTCATTTTGTAGAAATACCCGTCCCGATTTAAGTTTTATGTTTTCTTAAATATAAATTTACCAATTCTCTCTTACATTTTATCTTTTTATTCCGGTCTACAATTTTTTTTTGGGTTAATTATAAATTGCAATCTATATAATTATGTTTTTTATAAATTGCAATCTGTACTATTTTTTTTAACAAAATGTAACCTGTACTAATAAAAATTTACAAATTCCAACCTTGATCCATATTTTTTAAAATATTTCTATTGAAATTGTTCAATTTGATGTTTGCTAAAATATTTTTTAGTATTGTGGCATACACAACATATCATTTGTAACTATATTTAGCCGGAAAATTTCACAAAAAATGAGTTTCGGGTTGTAATTGATCACTTTTTAATAGTATAGATTACATTTTGTTAAGAAAAATAGTGCAGGTTGCAATTTGTAATTAATCTTTTTTTTTTCTATAACATCTCAACAGCCCACTATATATATATACTATATTTTTTAATGGCAAATTCTCATGTGCATAACATGCATCAATAGAATTTGTGCAATTTAATTTTAAAAGTTTTTTTTCTAATTTTTTGTAGTTTTAACTTTTTTTCTTTTTTCAGTTTCGGTTTTCTTTTTAACTTTAATTTCAGTTTTAGATGTTTTTTTTTCAATACCCGACCCGACCCAAAACCTGGCCAGAGTGGTTCATGGTTCACTCGACCCAAGTGGTTCATGGTTCACTCTGCCCGAATGATTTATATATGATTTAGGGTTTACTATTTAGGGGTTAGAGTTTAGATTGCACCAATTTGGATTGGTGCATGTGGTGCACAGGAGAGTGACTCTTTTTTAATCCACTTCAAAAAAAACAAATAGAAAGCCTAACAAAAGATGAAATTAGTATATTTTTAAAATATGTAAGTATTTCAATAAAAATAATTTGAATGTAGTGAACATAATTTACACATATTTTAAAAATATATTTTGAGTTGCAATAGACATATTCTTATATAAATTTATTGTGCAACCGAAAAAAAGTAGATTTAATAAAATTATGAATGAAAACATGTGAAAAATGTTCAACTTTTGACTATTTTGATTTTGAAATTACTCTCAATTTTTGTAAAGTCCAGTATTTTGATATTTTTATCGACTAATATATAGGTAACTCATCCAGCAATAGGTGACATATCATGTATTTTTTATTTTTTATATTTATAAATATCACTAATTTCATTTTAAAAAGTATTCAATTTAAATTATATATCTCATTAGTTTCAAAGTTTTAATATTTAGAATTCATTTAGTTACCCCTAGAAAAGAAGAAATAAGAAATCATTTTTTTCTATTTGAAGTGTTTGTTATTATTAGTGCATTTTTCTTCGACTCGAAATCTTGTACTTTGTTTTTTTATTTTTGGTTAGATTAAAAACTAATTTGTAAAAACACATCAATTACATCAATTACATTTTGTTAAGAACTATTTCTTTAATTCTCATATTATAATACATCTTAATAAACATGTGAAAAAGTCAAAAATATCATATAATTCTATGTCTTTCAAATCTCGTATCACTAAATAAACAGACTATTCTAGAATAATTGATCAGGTCTCTGATTAAATTTGTTCAAAATATGAAATTTATATTAATACATTTACAAGTTAATATTACTACATTTATCAATTAATATTGTTAAATTTATAAATTAAAATCATAATATTAAATATTATATATATTAATTTATAAAAAAAAAAATTAATTTATAAATATATATATATAATAAAAAAAAGTGAGATAAATACTGCAGGCGCGTGTAGCTGAAAATTTAGCAACACTGCATCTGTATCCCACTTAATTGAGGTGATGTGACTTGAAAAATGAAGGGTGTGTTATTTTAGCATTAAAGACTGGTCAAAGTTTGAAGGTGGGTGGGTTTATTAATTACTACTAGAATAGTGGTTAAGTAGAAACAGAACAAATTTTGGTTTGGTTTGATGGTAATGCGGTTAACAAAGCAAAGAAAGAGCCTTGCTTGGAACCACAACTTTTGGTGGCACTGCACCAAACCTGCAGTCTTGGGGACTGTAAAAACTTTGTTTCTTTCTCCCTCTTCCTTTACTCCATTTCTCACTTCTCTCTATTATTATTAGGGTGGGTCTTATACACGTGCACTCACCAACGGGAGCAGTTGACTCTACTCTGTAGTCAATTCAGTACTACTATTGCTCTATTTTAGAGTTAACATAAAATCTTCAGTAGTTTACATTACTTTTTGCACTAAAATAAAATATTTTATAAAAATTCTTTATTAATAAATTTTTTATATTATACTCCGTATATAATTATCTATTATATAATGTATTTGTGAATTGTATGCTTTTATTTAGTAGTTATGTGTTAAGATTTTTTTTTAAATTTTATCGGTTTGTAGTGGTCTTTCATGTAATCATTCTCATTATAGTAATTTTTGTATTTTTTATTGTAATTTTTGTATTTTTTATTGTAATTTTATGTTATCTTTTTAATTTATGTATAGTATTTTAATTTATAATATATTTTAAATTAATAGAGCTAATTTATTTTTTAAATATTAAATTATATTATATACACAAATTATTTTAAGTTATTCACATTACAAAAAATATTGCCCCAGCACAAATTATTCTAAGTGAGATAAACATTAAAATCAATTAAAATAAAAAAAAAGAAGGAAAAAAAAAGTAGCTCAGCCCAAATATGCGCTATATTCAGAGCAAAATATTTGGGAACAGTTGTTATCTCTATTCTGGCGCAGATAAATAGCGCATTGTTGGAGGAAATAGAATAGAAGAAAATGTCACCGTAGTGCATTGGTGGAGATGGTCTCATAATACAAGTTAAAAATATAGTATAATTTATTATATTAAAAGATATAATTTATTTATATTAAATTGTTTAATTATTTTTTTATATTAATTATTACACAATTCAGTGTAAATAAATTATATTTCTCAATATAATAAGTAGTATGTTTTAAAAATATACTATAATTATATTGTATACATAAATAACTTTGCTGCGTTTGTTTTGGGATTTAAGAGTGCGGAGCAAGCCAAAGTTTTAAAATCCTTAATTAGGGTTAGATTTAATTAATAGTAAATGTATGTGATATAATCCTTAATTAATAGTAAATGTATGTGTTTGTTTTGAGATTTAATTAGGGTTAGATTTAAATTTATATCAAATCAATATTTAATAATAATTGATATTGTATTATTATATTATATTGATAAGAATAATAAAATGTATAAAGTGTGATGTATTGAGAAGAGTAATTATAGATTATATATGTTTTGTAGGTGTTGATGGAATGTAAAATTTGAAAACAAGACTCTAAATTACAAACTTTTATAAGAAAGGAGCACAAAGTTCTTAAATATTAATGTGAGTCTCAAAACAAACGCACCCTTAGCCTTATTATTACAATATATGAATTGTGGTGTTTGTCGTTATACAACCGGACAAAACAAGGCTGGATTCAGATCTGTCTCAGCAAATGTCTGTTCGTGCGTCCACTCTCTATTTCGTTTCAATTTATTTTACTCCATTTTAGGAACTATGGTTCGCCGCGAATCACATATTATTACTTTTTGTTACACAAAACATTAATTAAGCTTGATTCGTGTGTATATATATTTTTTAAATTTTAACGGATCGAGTACCCTTGGACCTTGCTTGTTTACGTGATGGGAAGCTGCTTTCAAGATTTTATATCCCAAATCCTCATTTATTTATTAAAATTTTGGTACAAGATTTAATTTTTTTTCTAATTACAGTAAAACCTCGTTAAATTAATATTCGATAAATAAATAACCTCGCTAAAACTAATAATTTGTCCGGTCCCAAGTTGGGACCAGTACAAATTTGGGACTCAATCAATAAAATTATAAGATAATAATTTTTTTGAGATCCCAGTGTATATATATTGGTCCCGACGAAACTATAAATTAATAATTATTAAAAATAATTCATATACATATATATGATGCACTTAAATATTCTTAAGACAACTTAGTAAAATAAGAATCTACTGTAACTTGTTTTTTCTTGAACTTCAAATCTATGTTGATCTCATCTTTAAATCTCCTTAATGCACCCAATAGTTGTGGCGTTGTCTTCTCGTACTGCAACAAAAAGTTATGAAGAGTTGTTGATGCTTGCAATGCTTCTTTTAGAGTGTCCGGTTCCAAAGCTATTGAATCATCCTCTGCTTCATCATCTTCCGGATTATGAATGACATTGGCCACTATCTCTTCTAGACTCTGAACTTCGTGACATTGATTATTTTCACCCGGAAAGTCGAGCAATTGATTCACATCCATTTTGTGGTGATATTGCATACCGGTGATCAAATTCTCAAGCTCACGAATGTCTTCTCCAGGAGTTGCATCATTTGCACTTGAGTCGCTTTGATTTTCCGAGCGAATTTTGCAGTGTCGAAAGCAATTTGTTATTGCTTCTTGATGAACATTTTCGGTTCAAGCTGACACTGCCATATTGATAGCATCTAAAACTATGCATGTATACTTAAAGTTATTCAAAGAATTTGGAACTTTGAAGGTCAACTGTGAATATACGTTAAAACCTCTTTAAATTAATAAATTATTAATTTATCGATATAATAATATCTCTATAAATTAATAAAATTCTCTGGTCCTAAAGTTATTAATTTATAGAGGTTTTACTGTATACTTCTTCTGTCCTAAAAAAATTTATCAACTTATATTTTTAGAATATCTCACAAAAATTTGCACACCCAAAAAATGAAACACTTTATTAAAATTACATCTTCACAATATTCATATATGACATATTTATGCCAAGAGACACACTTGCATGAGATGGTTTCACAGTGAAACGGCATAATTTGAATACTGAAGTTTTAACACTTTAGAAGGGTGGATGTTAATTTGTACCCTATCTCATGTGAGTTTTTGTCTTACGCCAAATGTTATTCCCTCCGTCCTATTTTAGATTTGTCAATTCACTATTTGGCTCGTGTTTTAGCGAGCGAGTTGTTTATTAATATTTGAAATGATAAAGAAATTGTTAAGGTGGGGTATGATAGTCCTACATCCTACACCTCCTTAAAAATCACTTTATCATTTCATATACTAATAAACAATCCGCTTACTAAAACACGAGTCAAACAGTGAATGAACAATCTAAAACAGGACGGAGGGAGTATTATTTTTTGGCTTGCACCCACACTCAATCTATTTAATTCATTTACTTTATACATAAAAATTTACTAAATTACCCTCAACACACCACTAAGTACACATTTTTTCTTAATTAACATTTGTGCCATAAAGTTTGGGCTAATTTCTTTGGGATGGAGGGAGTACTATATAGTACCTATAAATATACTTCCCCCGTCCACCTATAAGTTTCTCCCTTTCTTTTTTCATCCGTCCAACAATAAGTTTCTTGTTTCCATAAATAGAAAAAGTAATATTCCACTATCAATATATTTATTCTCACTTTTTATACTATATTACAAATTTATCACTATTCCCCTTTTCTTTTCGAGAAAAAATTACAAATGGTCCTGTAACTTTGTTGAATCCACAAATGATCCTTTATGTTTCTATTTTATCAATTTTAGTCCTTTTGGTTTCAATTCTAGTCCTTTTCGCCGGAAAATTAATGAAAATTTTGACCGGTAAATGACCAAAAAATTATGTAGCACACAAAATAATGCGAAAAAATATTGAAATGATGGGTTCAATAAAAGGAAGAGATAGTATAAGTTTCGACTCTTGCCCCAACGTAAATCACTCGAAATTAGCCACGATAATGAATGCAATTCGTGATTTTGAAGTTCTGATTCACGAGGGAGGTGTAAACAAAACATGAAATTGGTTGAGGGTTTTTCTTCCTTGATGAAAGACAATTCAAATAAGAGTGGTGGTGATCATCAATGTGACCAGGATAAAAAGTTAGGTCAATTTTCCGATCAAATTTTAAATTATCCGGCGAAAAAGACTACAATTGAAACCAAAAGGACCACAATTGATAAAATAAAAACTTACAGGACTATTTCTGGATTCGGGCAAAGTTACAGGACCATTTGTGATATTTTCTCTTACTTTTCATCCCAAATTCACCATCTTGGCCCACCATTTATTATTTTATTATTTTTTCTTAATCTTAGTGTCCAAAAGAAACAATAAAGTTATTCATGGATGGACAGAGGGAGTATATCTTATCTTTTTCAAACACAATTTTCAATACACTATCAATCATCTATTGCATACTTTTCTATTATTATTATTTATCTAATTCAATACTTTTTTATCTCATTTTTTACTTTATTATCATCATATGTATATAATATACACACATACTCTCTCTTGTTTTTACTTTATTCTCTCTCTTTCTTTTTAAAATACAAACACATGAATCATTATACAATTATTCAATAATTTCTACATTACTTTTTACAATTAAATTTTTTTGTTATCATCCTTTTTTTCAAAATCATACTTTATCAAATTCTACAAAATTTACACTTTCAAGCATATACAATATACAGAGAATTTTTTTACTTTATTTCAAATTCTCCTTACATAATTTAAAATCCCCTCAAAACTATAAACAAACAAGACCTTCTGACAATGAATATCATTATTCATCATGTGTTAATTAATTAACGTTGCAAAAAACACACCATATATAAAAGTTCGTGAAAGACTATACTCTTTTTTTCAAATTTATTTCGTTAGAAAAGGTCTGGTACAGTTTTAATAAAACCACCTTCATTGGGGGTGTTTTCAAAAACTTATAAGTGATTATAGTCACCTAGAATTGTGTGCAAGAACAATTTGGAGTGTTTTATTTCTCTTTTAGTAGCTTAAATAAGCTCTCATAAGCTATAAGTTATAAGCTTCAAAGATGATGTTTTTAGTAGCTTATTAGTCTTTTTTTTTATCTTTTAACTTCTTTTACAAACACTATCAACTTTTTTTTGAATTTTCTTACAAACACTATCAACTTCTACTATTAATCATTTTTCTCATAATCACTAATTTTAATCACTTCTTTAAAACCATAAGTTTTTGCAAACACCCCCACTGAAGAGTATAAAAAAAACACTCACATTGAAATTTGGGATTAAATTTTTTGTAGCCCAATAACTTTCGGCCATTTTTAAATTGGTCCTCCAGATACCACATTATGATATACCCCCTGTATGTTTTAACTTTTTTTTTATTTTAGTCCTCAAAACCGGTCAAACCGATTAGTCAACCGGTAATTGTACACGTGGCAATTAATTTTGCATTCTCTTTTATTTTTGGGCCGCACGTGTGTATTTCATAATTTCATTTTTTATTTATATTTAATCCCTAAATTGAAATGGGTTTCCGGTTGGGTCGGTTCCGGGTTGATTTTGGGTCGGTTTTATACGGGGCAATTTTGGGTCGGTTTTATACGGATTGGGTTCAGGGTTAAATTTTTTTTATTAATATATCTGGGTCAGGTTTAGAACCGACCCGCACCCAACTATAAAAAAGCCCTAATTGTCACAGTTTATCTCATTTTGACGAGAAGCAAAGAACAAAGAAGAAGGAGAAAGACGACGCAAGCTTGGGGGGGAGGAAATGTCCTCATCAACATCAGTCTCCACCAAATCGTACTCGCATGGTCTATGTTATTGTGAAAACCAGGTTCACACTCGCACATCTTGGACCGAAGAGAATCCGGGTCGAAGGTTTCATGGTTGCAAAAATTGGAAGGTAAGTTTTCCCTAATCCTTTGAGACCACTGTATTTTTCCTATTCCATGGTCGCAAACCGGACATCGCGAGAATCAATTTTTAATCCCCAATTTTTTATTCAAAACGTCCCACTGTTTGTTTCAGCGAGGTGGAGGCGGTGCAATTATTTTGAATGGATTGATCCCCCAATGTCTCCAAGAGCGAAGTCCGTAATTCTAACATTTTTTAAGGAAAAACGTGAATACGAGTCGAATGAAAAAAATTCTGAAAATAATGGGAATTGGATGAAGTATATCTTAATTGGATCTTGGTTTTTTTTTTCTTTGCAATGTGGCTGTTTTAGTTTGTATTATTTCATCTGTATTTTGGGCCATGTTTAAGGGACGAATTGTATCCCCTGTAATACAATGTATGCTCTATTTTAATGTATGCTCTGTTTTAGTTTGTATTACTTAATTGGATCTTGTATTAATGTATGCTCTGTTTTAGTATTATGCATTGGACAATTTGTAATTTTTATTCATACATTAACTAATACTTTTGAGTATAACAACTATTACTTTTGAGTATATAATCTAATACTTTTGATTATAACAACTGATAAACTGATACTTTTGAGTATATAAACTGATACATTTGAGCATATAAACTGATACTTTTTAGTATATAAACTGATACTTTTGAGCATAACAACTAGTACTTTTGAGTATAACAACTGATACTTTTTATTATAACAACTAATACAAAATCTCAATTATAAACTGATGTCAATAATATGGCTCATCTACTAGTAATAACAACAAAATAAGATCACCCAAAATGTAGTCCATTTCACAAAATAATACAAGACAATCATTCAACACAATCATACCATCATCTATTTTAAGAAGAAGCTTCACCAAGTAGCAGTTTGCAATTGTCCAAAAGCACAAAAAAATAGATGATGGAATGAATGCACAAAAAACGCTTCACCACATAACAAAAGCACTATCTAATTGTTCAGAAATCCCATTAAACACATATAGTCAGTATTAAACATCCTCCATAATTTCATTGAAGAAAAAGGGCTCAGGTTCTTCAAAGTCACATATCCAAGCCCATCCTTCAAGATCAACTTCATGTTTTCTTCTCTTGTCAATGTTCCATTAAACTGCTCATCCATTGAAGGAGGCTCCCAGAGCTTGAGTTCCATGAAACCTTCTTGTTTCTCTAAAAAAAAAATGCAAATCAACTATCAAAATTAGACACTAAAAAGCATATGATTTGTTCATTTCTGAGGGATTTGTTCTACTTGCCTCCAACTGCTTTAGTCAATCTGCTTTCTTTAAAACTAGTATTGCACCCGTGCTAACGCACGATCATTATTGTTACCAAACATTTTAGATGTTAAAATATTATTTTGGATTAATATAAAATTTAAAATTTATATTAACATCTTGTTATAATATTTATATTCATTAATTAAGATTTTAATATTTTTGTGAAAGTGTGTGTGCGTGTATTTTCAGAGTGTTGTTGAAAATATTGTGAAACACTTAAAATAACATATGACAGCGGAAGTATAAAAACGCAGTGCAAAGGATTTCCAAAATTGTGTATAGTCTATAATAAGACTATACGAAGCTCATGGTTAAGAACATCACTATAACAAGTAGTGAGATACACACGAATCTCTTACAAGATCCTAAAAGGTGTAGTGAAAAACCACACACCAAAACTCAATCTATTCAATCAAGTAACTAGTGATCTTATTCAACCTAAAACTTGATCTACTAAGACAAACACAATACTGATGGGAAATATTTGGATACACTCACACTCCACTATCAAATAGTCATAGCATCGACCCTCACACTCCACTCACGGTTGTGTCTCGGATGCTACTCTCTTAAGTTTGGAGTAGAGCAAATGAGATTTCACTTTAACTCAAACTTGAATGTCGACCAATGCAGTCTATTTATAGACATTCAGACCAACTGCATTGTCCTATCCACTTGGTGTGGACAGCCTTGAAGATCTCCTCCACTATCTCCATGATCTTGGTGTAACCACCCATGATCTTTCTATTCTTATTCCATCAGTGCAACCGCTTGACAATATCCGAAATTGTCTTCAACCTGCAATGTAGGAAACATAGAAAAACACATCTAATAAAACGTAGTCAGTGTTAGGAGAAAGGGCAAATTTAAGATGTTGTGTAGAGTGTTGTCCAACATCTGGAATAACATCCGTGCAACATCAACAAACTCCCCCAATTCGGCCTTTCTACTACAACACACCTGATGTTAAAAACAACATCCCAATTTGTGTAAGGAAAGAAACAAATAATAGTCATTCAGAGAACAACTACTATTCAACCAAATCATAATTTAAAAACAAACAACAAAACACAAGCACTAAGTACATCAGCAGTGTACTTAGGCCAAAATATCCAACATAAAGTAAATGACAGAAACATAAACCTATCATCTAAATGTCCATTAACAGAGTTCATAAAGTAAAAGCAGTAAAATAAAAGATTGCAATACAGAAATGAATTTTTATAGTGAAGTATAGGGAAGGACTGGGCCATTGGAATGGCTGCATCTCCATAATCTGCAAATGCTCCCCCGTACATCAAAAACTCCCCCTGTCTTGAATCTGTTCACCAGTTATCAGCTCCATATAGCTGATCAATGATAGCAACACTCTCTGGGGACATACTCTCCCTGTTAGGAGTCTTCTTCATCTCATCATCAGTATCATCAGGGTTATCATCAACTGGTTCAGCTTCATCAGGTACAATTTGCTCAGCAGCAACTTCATCATTCTGTTCACCATCAAGAACATTTTCCACAACATCGTCCACAACTTCATTGACAACTCTATTGACAGCATCATCCACCTCTCTATCATCAGCATCAGCTTCATTATTCTGATCATCTTGTGCATCTGCACCATCATCATCAACAGAAGCATCTTCAGCATCATCCTTCTCTCCTGCATGGCCAGATGGACCAGCTCCATCACCACCACCATCACCATCATCATCAGGTGAACCTCCCCCTGTTGGAGTAGAAAGCAGGTTTCTCCAGAAGGTTCTCTGTATGATCAGAGCATCTATACTTTGCTGGATGGATTGAATTTGATTAGAAATGAATGGATTTGAAAAGGTATCAGAAGGGATACCATCACATCTGATTACTGTGTAGGGAATGTTGCCAACAGAATGGGCAACATTTTCGGTTTGCTATTCATTATTTTTCAGAGGCAAATCAACTACCCGGTTACCACCTTTCAGAACATGAGATATACCAAAACTAGGAACATAGCTGCCGATTCTCTCACCCCTTGGTCTTTCAAACTCTAATCTATCCAACATCTGACAAATCAGGCTTGGATATGGAAGAATGGTTCCTTCAGTGTGTTTACCAGCATATGACACAAGATTATCAAAGATAATCTGACCCATGTTGAATTTATTCAAGTGTACAATCTTGTACAACAAGAATGCTTGCTCTTTGGTCTTTCAAACTCTTTGGTTCCTTCAGGCTTGGTTAAGACAGTGGAATTTTTGGAAGGCAACCAGTTTGAAACCAACAATTTATGCATCACAGAGTACAAAGAAGTCAGTTTTGCAGTAGAGAATTGAAGAGTCCATTCAGTATATCTCCCATCAGTTATCACAAACATTACTTCCCCAATATCTAGTTCACCAGACTCATCCTACATGTTTCTAGTCTTTAGAAAAATGTTAATTAGCTTAGGGGAAATAGTGACAACATTGTACCTGAATCTGACTTTCCCATAGTTTGCATATTGCACATTTCCACAACTTTTCTTCAGATTAGCATAAAATTCGGCAACCCATGGCACATAATAAGGTTTGGCATATTGAAGAGCATGCAATAAAGACCTACTCTTAAGAAAACCTATTAGATTGTTAGCCTCAAAGTCAGGTATTTTTATGATCCTTTCATCAATAATCACCCTTTTTAGCATAGATCTAACAACAACAGATTTTCTATCATATTCAACCTTATCATCAGGGTCAGAGTCAGATTCCAGTACCTCATCAAACAATTGATCCCATTCATCATCAGTTTGGTTTCCAGCAGGTACATCTTCTTCTTCAGGATCTTCCTCAGGTTCTTCTTCAGGTTCCATCTCATCACTTTCCATATTTTCCTCAGAATCCTTTTGGGATTCTACTTCTTTATCTGAATCAAATGATTCAGCAACAGCATGCACAGGAGGATCATTTCTCCTCTTTGTTCTCTTTTCCTTTTTGGCCATTAACTCCTCCATAGTAAGATCATCATCCGAATCTTTTAGTTCAGCAACAGGCTTAACTGGGTCAGCCATTTCTTCATCAGAATCTTCAATAGCAATAGGGTGATCAGCACCACCATCTGTCCTTTTTGGTCGTTTACCAGTATAATCAACCTTCTTTCCAAGATTTCTTTGAGACATTCTCCATTTTCCCCATTTCCCAACACCTCTCTTGGGAGCAAGTTGTTTCTTTCTCAAGCAGATGTTCTTTAATTTCTCTCACATTCCATCTGAATCAGAGGAATCAGAAGCTTTCATCTCAACATCTGCGGGTTTAGATGGGTTAGGAGATTCTTCAGCAGGTTCAAAAACAGGGGTTTCTGAAGGAATTTCTGGAGCAGGTTCTTCGGCTAGGGGTTTAGCAGAGAGATCAACAAAGTCATTAATGTTTATAAGTTTATTCCCAACAAAAACATCAGGAAGAACAGGAAGGTTTTTCTCTAGCATTTGCTCGATGATTAAGCGAATCAGCGATTTGGGAGTATCGGCGGGAAATTCGTATGGGATAGGTTTTTGTACGGAAGAAGAGGATGATCCACCAACATTAGTGGAATCATAATCTGTATTTTGTGCGGCCATTTCTGCAAGAAGATTCAAAGGGTTTGAAGTTTCCGGTGAAGAAGGAGTGAAAGGGGGGTTTTTTGCAGAGGAAGGGTTTGAGTGTTTGGATGAATGATCAGGGAAGCCCGAAGGGTTTGCATTATCAGCCATCCCACTACTTTCACTTTCCAACCCATAATCATCAAACATCTTTTTAAGCCAAAGTAGTTGAGTGCAGCAACTTCCAGCAGCAACATAATCAGACTCAACTGTTGATTGTGAAACACAATTCTATTTCTTACTGTGCCAGGATATAATGTTGTTTCCCATGTAGAAACATCATCCACTAGTACTTTTTCTGTCATCACAATCACCTACCCAATCTGCATCACTATAGACAACTAAAGAGCAATTAGTATCATTTGAGTACCAGATACCTAGATCACATGTTCCAGCAACATATCTTATAATTCTTTTTACAGAATTTAGATGTGATTCCTTAGGATTAGCTTGATATCTAGCACAAAGACAGACACTATACATAATATCAGGCCTACTAGAAGTTAAGTACAAAAGACTTCCAATCATTGATCTATACAAAGTAGGATCAACATTTTTTACAATCAAGTCTTTACTGAACTTTTGAGTTGAACCCATAGGAGTTTTCATAGTTTTAGTAGTTTCAAGACCAAACCTTTTCACCAAATTCTTAGCATATTGTTTTGAGAAAATAAAATACCATCTTTCATTTGTTTGATTTGAAGACCTAAAAAGAAATTCAGTTCTCCAACCATGGACATTTCAAAGGTACAAGTCATTTCTTTAACAAAACTCTCAAGCATATCATTACTAGTTGAATCAAATACAATATCATCAACATATATTTGAGCAACCATGATATCATTCTCATAATTTTTAATGAACAAGGTTCTATCAGCTTCACCTCTCAAAAATCCAAACTCAAGTAAGAAATCAGTAAGTCTACCATACCAAGCTCTAGGTGCTTGTTTTAGACCATACAAAGCTTTCTTTAACTTGTAAACATGATCAGGAAATTCCAGATTTTCAAAACCTTTAGGTTGTTCAACATAAGCTTCATCATCCAGAATACCATTTAAGAAAGCAGCTTTAACATCCATTTGATGCAAATTAATGTTAATGAAACATGCAATAGCAAGAAGTAATCTAATAGATTCAATTCTAGCAACAAGAGCAAATGTTTCATCAAAGTCTATTCCTTCAATCTGAGTATATCCTTGAGCAACCAATCTAACCTTATTTCTCACAATATTTCTCAGGCTACTCATCAGACAAATGACATCATCAGATGAGAAGTTCATATCGTCGACATCGTCAGTAGTGGTAATCAGACAGAAATCTTCAACAGATGAGTAGCCTGAGTCATCTGAAGGTAGATAGGAATCATCAATACCAGATGTGTCTGTAACCATTGCTTTTCTGTCTCGGAACCTTTGTTCTCTTCTGTTCCGCTTTTCTTCTCTCTCCTTGGGAGTTAGATCGGGGTAATCAGCACTGTAGTGACCTGGTTTCTGACAGTTGTAACAAACCCTTGAATCTCCAGAATTTTCTCTGTTAGGTGAATCATTTCTCCTGTATGATCTGTCAGGAGACTTTCCATTCTATCTGTAATCAGAACCTCTCTTATCTGATCTTTCATCTCGTCTGTTCTCTCTGCGATCCTCTCTCCGATCATCTTTCCTTCAATCTCTGTGATCATCTTTTCTGTCATCTCTTCTGTTGTCCCTATCATCTGAAGAACGATATCTCTCTTGTGATCTGTCAGAAGATCTTCGATCTCTTCCTCTGCTTCGTCGATAGTCGTCATAGAACTTTCTGTACTTGCCCATCTGAACATTTGTTTGTTCAAGTTTTCTGGATAGAAGAGCGATCTGTTCGGCCTGGCTGATGATGTTTCCAAATGGTTCAACAATTCGTGAACTGTTACTGGTTGCCTGGAATGCAACATATTTAGTTGAGTTTGCAGCAGCTTCAGCAGGGACATCATCTGATCCTTGTCCTCTCTCAATCAGGTCGAACTCATGGGCTTTCAAACTGAAGATTAGATCATTTGGTTTCATGGTAGCAATATCTTGACAGTCCTTAATCACGGTCACCTTGGTATCCCATTTCTTAGTCAAAGATCTTAGAATCTTGTAGTTGATATCCTTGTTTGACATTACTCGTCCTAGATCGCGAAGTCGGTTGACTCCTCGTGTGATCCTTCCATCAAATTGATCAACTATTTCATCGGTAGCATCTTGAGTTTCTCAAATACAACTAGCTCAGCTCGTAGTCTGCTGTCCTTGATTTGTTCATTTCCTCTGCAGATTTCAACAAGCGTATCCCAAACTTCCTTAGCTATCTTCAGGTACTTCACTTTCTCTCGTGTAGTAGCATCCATAGTTTTCATGATGAGATGTCTGGCAACAGTATCCAGATTAGACAATTTCCTCTCATCTACATCCATCAGAGAGGGACTCTTTCTGATTATTGCTCCAACTGGTTGAGTAGGATCTCGTCCTGCTTCAGCTGGGTTATAGTGATAGATGATAATCGGTCCTATCTCAAGAATCTCATCCATTCTGTTGCTAATCACTCCCAGATGGTCTCTCATGTCGATGGACCATCAACAGAAAATATGGGTAGATTATGATGCATACCTGAAGTGTTATCCATGCTTGTGGTGATTTTGAAAAAATATGAGTTTTAAAAACGGTTTCCAAAGATTAGTTCAAGTGACCACAAAGGTGCTTTCTCAAGAACCAATGATATTCAAAGCCAGTGATCGGAAGAACCACTGCTCTGATACCACTTGTTGGTCCCGAACGGGTTTCAGTGAGGGTTGAAGTCTAGAGGGGAGGCGTGAATAGACTTCAAAACTTTCCGTGGATCAGATGTGATTTGCACGTATGTCTGATTAGAGTGCGATGTGGATCAGTTTGGACTGATATCCGACTTACTGATTTGTCAAGCAAATCAGTTCGGCGTTTATCAGCTTAACTGATGGTGCGGAAGATTAGTTAACTCGTGTGAAAATCAGTTTTACTCAAATAAGAATTCTAACCAATCTGGTGTAGATCAGATGACAAAGGTGTCAAACTGATCAGATCAGTAGCTTGATGCTAATCTGATCCAGGTACAAAATATGCATGCAGATAACAAAAGTAGTGTGCAAGTAAGTGTAAAGCAAAGTAAAGGCACACATATTTATAGTGGTTCAGACAACTTGTCCTACATCCACTCTTCCCTATCAGCAGGGGAACCAACTTAACCAACTGGACTTAGTTTAATGTGTTAGTCCAACACAGTACAACCAACAGATGTTTCACGAGTTCTCACTCAACCAATCCCAGAAATCTGATCTAGAAACCCTAGACAGAAATCTTGCTATAACAAACTTAACCTAACTTTTGTTTGGGTATAAGATTTGTGTTGTTCCAACTGGAATACTATCCTATCTTTTAAGTAGCCTAAAGCTAAAGGATAAATATTCTATGCTAAGAACTATGGGATGAACACTTAAGAATAAATCTTGAATTTGTGTTCTTCGTGCGGAAATCTTGAGAGCTTGAGCTTGAGTATTATTTCTGTAACCTTACTATGAAGGTTTGATCCCATATTTATAGGCACAAAATCGAACTAGCCGTTGGAGAGCAATTCGAATTTCGGTCTATTTTAGGTAGGTCTGCAGGCGGATTTGACGTGCTTCAGGGGCGGCATGGCCGAAAGCATGCAAGCTTGTCCTTTCTAGCCGTTGACACTAAACCACCTTTCTGCAGACTGTCAGTACTCCGTACGTGCGTTATCGACTTCTCATTGGCTATCAAGTACAATTCGCAGCACTTGAATATCCACCAAGGTTGACATTCTCCTTGTCTGAGCACGTTCCTCGTACCAGATGACATGGAAGTAGTAATCTGATGAAGCTGACACAGATCAGTTCGAACACTGATCTGTCTACCTGACTTAGGTCAGCCGATTCTAAAATGGAGACTTTTTAACTAATTAATCATATTTAATCATTTCAATAAGGTATATATACTTATTATTTATAGATTACATTTGCAATTAATTGATGGATGAAAAATAGAGCTAATTCTAGTTCTCTAGTTGATAAATATGTAAAGAAATATTTTTAGTAGTACTTCTAATTACAATTGTATGTATAATACCTTCAAATTTGTTTTTTAAAATTGTAATACTGTTATGTATTGTATATAATATTGTTCAGTTTTGATTAGATATCCTTCATAACTTACCTAATATTTTCTTATATTTTTGTTTGTAACACTATTATGTTTTTGCATGTGATACTGTTATGATTTGCTTGTAATACTGCTTCAATTTTTTATTCAAAGTTAAAGTAGATGGCATTAATGATTGTTGATTATGAGTTTTATATTGTTTCAGTTATTCATTTAATATATTTCATAATTTTAATTTTTTTAAAATATTTTTGGATGTAATACTTTTATATTTTTGCATGTAATATTATTATGTTTTGAATGTAATACAACTTTAATTTCACATGTATCTTTCATAACTAAAGAATGTGTATATAGTAATATAATATTAGTAAGGAATGTGTAGATAGTAATATAATCTTAGTAGTATTATTTAAGTAAATAAATTAGTAAAAAAAACTATTTAATAATTATGTGATGTGTGTTGTAATTAAGGTAAATAAATTAGTGAGAAAATTATTTACAAAATATTATATATATTTTTTTGCTAGGAGAAAAAACATGGAAAAATAAAACACTGATTTTTTTTATATATTTTATAATATAATAAAGATTAAATAAGAGGGGGTTGGGTGTGTGTGTGGGGGGGGGGAATGAAAAGGTAAAAAGAATTAGGGTGAAGAAAAGGAAATGAAAAAAAATAAATTTAGAAAATGAAATAGGGGAAAAAGGGAGAAAAAAGAAATGAGATTTTAAAAAAGAATTAGGGGGAAATAAAAAAAAAATTGAGAAAAACCTCCAACCAGGAGTCGAAACAGCGAGCTTGTAAATTTATTCCATAATTTAGCCAATAGGCTGCAAGCAACCATCAGTATTGAATAATTGTTTCGGATATTAGTATTGTTTTAAATGTTGCAGCCTATTTTAAATTTTTTCATACATAAAAAATTTCAACCTACTCTATCAAATACACTTTTCACATCTTTTTGTTCTCTCTCCACATTTCTATGTTTCTGCCCAGTGTTTTCATAAAAGAATTAACGACCAAATCGGTCTGGCCATCTGTTGAACCGCTAAATTAATTTATGCACATTTTTTTTATATTTTGTATGTTACATTAAAAAATAAATATTTATTTATAAAAAATTAAAATTATACCAATTTATAATTTATAAGTCTTATATTAAAATAAATACATTAGAGTTTGGAGATCAGAGATTATGGCGTTGTGGATTAATTCCACACAATATGTGACGGTGGTAAAGAGATTAAATGGAATTGATAACTTGTGAATGAATTTATGAGAGAAAAAAAATGATATTGAGAAAAAAACAATAACATTATACAGAGAAATTTAGAAAAAAATAATAAAAAAGTCAAGAAAAGTGATTTAATAAATAATAAAAATAATTAAATCGAATTAATCATTTTTAAGAAGTAATTGGACCGGCAACATGAACGGTTCACAGTTCGACCGGTTCAACCGGAAGGTTCAATCGATTTTTGAAAACAGTGTTTCTATCTCCCTCCGTTGCTCATTTCAACGAATTATTAGAAGTTAGATTAATTTTTATTTATTTTTTCAACTCACATATTACAGGGGTTATGCTCTAATATTCAAATAAGAAAAGGACGAGAGACAAATATATAACAAGTAGATGTGGTTAACTGGGCCTACGAAAATAAGTGGTTAAACTCGTCAAAATAAGCTAGGCCCATAGGCCTTCTTCACCTTAAAATGGGTATGAGACAGATCACATCACTTCCATGGACTTTGGCTGTCATGCCGCAGATCAACTCATTTCTGTTAACGTATGTATATATAATATGATAGTGATACAAATAGTAATACATACATCTTAATTAAACAACACCCCTACTATTTTTTCGGTGGGTCTTATTGGGAGATTAAACAACAGCCCTACAATTTTTTCGGTGGGTCTTATTAGGAGAGTAGGTCTTTTATGAACCCAAATTTAAGTGAATTTTTTTTATTTTATTAATATGTATATATATATTATTATTTTTAAAAAAATATTAAATTTTTTATATTGGTGGAAAATATATTTAATTTTTTAAATAATAATAGTGTTTATATATAACAGTGATGCTTAAAAAAATAATATGAAACAAGTTAATTACAAATAATTAATTTGGTGAACATAAATAGAAATTTGCCTCGAGTTTGATTCTGTAAGTTAATCTTTCAATGGGTCAAACACTATTAATTCATTTAATGTACTACAATAAATCTTAAACTTTCGATCATCAACCTAGGAAAACGACTACCTACTTGTTACACTAATTAAATATCATATGTAAAGTATCTTCCTACATTAACAATATTTAAAGTGTTGGTCCTACTTAATTAACCTATTTTGTTATCATTTCCGTTCTAAATTTATCGTGATTAGATTATAAAAATATCAAACAATTATGCATTTAGGGCCCATTTAATTTGGCGAATGAAAATTGGTAATGATAATTATTTCTATTAATGTTACTTTGTAGTTTTGTTATACAGGTAATGAGAATATAAATAAGTAATTAACTACCCTCACTCACTCAGCTCATCTCACATGATACCAATTGTTGATGTTTTAACCAAGAAATAACAATGCAATTAATAACTCGTGATTGACCCCTCGATAAATTACCATTCTCAAATTATACCAAATTATACCAAGCTGACCCTTAATATACAATATTTTCAATTTAAAATGAGAGTCTTTAAGTAATTTTTATTGAAAATCAACTGACACTATTCAATTAAAACAACTGATACTTTAAAAAAAAATACTTAAATCGTATAGTGCGTGCAGTGCACCTAATGCATATATACAACACCTTTTTCATTTAAAATTGGTTTGGAAGATCAGTTTCATGGATTATTAATGGGTACACATGCGAAGGGTTACTTGAGAAAGCATCCACAATGACATGACTCGCCCATGCATTTATTTCTCCACCACCATTACCATATCATTGTCCACCTTTCCCTTTTTTCTTCACCACACACTTATATACCTTCCAACCATTATCATCATATATGCATTTCTCTTGTTAACATCTTCACTTGGAGTTTCCTCAACATGGAAATAGAGGCGGCGGCAGGCGGCGGCAGCGACGGTGATATAGAGACGGCGGCGCCACCGCGTACCGGTGGCCATGCGTACTTAGTTTGGGAGGAGCTGACGGTGGTGCTGCCCAATTTTGGGCAGGGGCCCACAAGGAAGTTGCTTAATGGGCTCAGTGGGTATGTCGAACCGGGTCGGGTCATGGCCATTATGGGCCCTTCTGGCTCAGGAAAATCTACCCTTCTAGATGCTTTAGCAGGTCATCATCTCTCTCCCCTCTCCATTTTCTTATAAAGTTTCTATAATTGCAAAAGGGGTCTAGATTTTTTAAACTTTTTTTACAATTTATCTGAGGTTATTTTTTGGAAACTAAAGTGGACGTATACGTGACAATGTATGGCATTGAAAAGAAATAAAATTAATTAAACTAATTAAAAAATTAATGTGAAATTTGCAATATGTTCAGGACTTTAGACTACCGCACCAACAGACAAAAAATTAACCCGATAAAATTGAAAAAAGGACGTACATACCATATTTTATTGTAGAAAAATGTAAATGTATGGCCGTGAATTTCTCTTAATATTATTCATTAGAGAAACATTCTTTTAAAATATTTTATGCGAAATATTAGTATAAACTCACACGTACCCTCGTTGTACTATGCGAGATTAAATATAATTTTATATTATTAATTTTAAGAGGAGTGAAAACTGAAAAGTTAAGAAACTGAAAGGCGTGAAAAATAAATCTAAAAAAAATTACCTAGAATAATTAAATTATATAAATTAAATTCGAGAAATGAATGATTAGATTAAAGATTATATCATAAAAAATAAGTCAAACTCATAAAATTTAACAGCAGATATGAATGAAAGAAATGAACGGTATACATGTGAAGATGAAGCATTATTTCATAAATAACTCTTCATGGAATTGTAGAATTTTGAAACTGAAAATTTATATAAATAAGGGATGATTCACAATTAATTGATAAGGAATTGGGAAGGGGCTGAGAACTTGTGTGTCTAACCGGGTTAAAAATATTTTTAAAAAAATTCGTGCAAAGACAAAATAGGAAAACTCGTTTCTAGGTCTGTGTTACCATAAGGAAAAACATGTGTTACTATAAAAACAAATAGGACGTACTTTCCTTTTTAGTATACATATTTATCTTTATAATAACACATAATGTATTGAAAATTGTGTTATTTTATAAATACTAATATATTACTATAAAGAGAATGACGTGTTACTACATGAACAAGACATTCCTTCTAATTCACCAACTTCCCTCACTATTTGTAGTACTTTTTTCTTTGATTTAAATATATTTTACCAATCTTTAATTCGTAAAATATTTTATATAGGTGTTTGCATATTTTGTTATGGTATATATTAGCACTGCATGAGTTAGCATTTGATTGTTTTTTCAATATCATTTTTTTTATTCAACTTTCCATTAATATCACTTCAAATAAACTTCAAATGTCATACTCATTCAGTCCTATTTTACATTGCCCATTTACTTTTCTAATATTTTATTGTTTATTATTATTTAAAATGATAAAATAATTTTTAAGGAGATGTATGATAGATAAAGGGTAAAACTATGATACCCCACTTTAAAAATCTCTTTATCATTTTATATATTAATATACAATTCGCTCGCTAAAATACGAGCTAAACCACTACAAGAAAATATTTTTTCAACACGCCTACGAAAATTTTCAATATTATTTCAACACGCCTATGAAAATTTTCAATATTTTTTCAACACCCCTACGAAATTTTCAACAAAAATAATATAATCCTTAAATAGTAAGGCTTGCCTACAATTTGCCTACAAAATTTTCTAATTATATAGACTATTTTTTAAACTACAATTATAATTGTCTACGGAAATGTAAATTGCCTAGAAAATTATTTGTATAGGTAAATTTGCCTATATAAATTACAAATGTGTAGGTAGATTGCTCGTAGGTAATTTGTTTGCCTATGAAATTATTTGTGTAGATATTTTTTTCAAAGGTTATTCTGAAAATTGATAGGCAAATCATAGGTAATCCTCACTTTTTAAGAATTAAATTATTTTTGTAGAAAAAATTCATAGATTTAAAAATTTTCGTAGACAATTCTTATTTTTGTATAGTGAACAGTGAATGGACAATTTAAAAATAGAACTAAGGGAGTATATGCTACCACAAGTAGACTTCATCAAATAGGTTTGGATTGAAGAAGTGCCTGAGAGCTGTCTTCAGTTTATTGTCAATGATTTTAAGGAGAGAGCGTGTCAATTTTTAATAAATAAAAGTTAACTTTTTCTTTAAATAATTAGTATATTCTTTGACTAAGAACATGTTTAGCCCAAAAAAGAAGAAAAGTAAGGTTGATAGTTGGATTAGTTCACGTGAAAGAAATGAATGAATTTAATTAATTGACTTAAAATGTAGTTAAGAGAAGGGCAGTTGTGTTAAATGATGGTGATCATGAGCTGACAGTTCAATTCCATTTTGACAAAATTGACGTTTAATTTCTTTTATGTTCATTGGCATATCGTTTCGTAACAATTTAAGATTTTGATGTACCGTCACGGAAGTAGGGGTGGGTCCAATTAT
This sequence comes from Stenogyne calaminthoides, assembly GCA_037126765.1. Classification (NCBI taxonomy): domain Eukaryota; kingdom Viridiplantae; phylum Streptophyta; class Magnoliopsida; order Lamiales; family Lamiaceae; genus Stenogyne; species Stenogyne calaminthoides. Next base: position 30,925,838 of record JBBCBC010000021.1, read on the forward strand.
CATTGGTAAATAATATAAACCTCATATTGACAAATTAACTTATACTAAAATTTAAAGATCAGTACCTAATAAATATATCTTTGGTTAATTTTGACAATAATTTTATATGACCTGCTACATCTATATATGAACGAACTTTTAGGGTTCGATTGATAGGACTAGAAAATGATAATGATAATGAATATTATTGAATGATTAATTATTATGGATTATTGATTTTATTATTATTATTTAATTATAAAATCAACTATTTGTATCATTTTAGGAGGGTAGAGAAAATATTTACATGAGTGAATTTTAGTTAATAGAAGTAGGGTAATTAATTACTTACTTCTATTTCTATTACGGGTGTATCAATGTTGTCAAACACTATTAATGATAATAATTCTCATTACCCACTACCATTACCCTCAACGCGGGCCTTTAGGTGCATTCTATCGAACACTTTGTCTACCATATTTTGCAAACTGCAATCAACAAATTATAATTCCATAGTGCATTCCGAATTCACAATATAATCATAATAATCACAATAAAAAGTTAATCTTCATCCGAGAAAGCAAATTATGAGTTTTTTTTTTCCTGACAGTTTTGAATTTAAGGCAATTCTCGTTCCCGTCAAATTTCTTTTCTTTTATACTTCTCTTTGCTGGTAATTTTGAATCTTGATTCTTCGCCATATTTGTTTTGAAAAATCTGAGTTCCTCAATTTTGGAATTGATACGAGAATCTACAGAGGTTTCCTTTTTTTTTCAAGATTCACAGAAATTAGCAGCCAATGTCTGTTACCAGACAGTGTTATGAGGGATTCAAGTGTAATTTTCAAATATGACACATGATATTAATCCGTGAGATGGAATAGTTGATGAAACATGGTGTGAAATAGGGGATCCCATCTGATCATATACTATCAAAGTACATATATTTATTTTAATCAGATTCATATTAATTAGTGGATTTACATACATTATTGTATAGTTTTTTTTTTTGAAAATTATTTTTCTATGTAAAATTATATTTGGAAATAATTTGTAATGCTTTTCTCGATACCGACAATATAACTGCATGGAGTTTTTAATGTATATATTCTTGCATCTTCCTTACTTAATTTTTGGATGGCATCGTAATGTACACGATATACGTATGATGTACAAAATGTATAACTTTTTAATTTGTGTTTGCCACACTCCACAGGTAGATTGTCAAGAAACGTTGTCATGAATGGGAATATTCTTCTTAATGGGAAGAAACGAAGGCTAGACTACGGTGTAGTTGTAAGTACCTTCAACCAACACATTGAAACACATTCTAAAAAAAATCAGAGGGCTCTTGGTTTATAATTATTAAGTTTTTTTTAATCAATAAAAGTAAAATCAATCGACCATAGTGGAATTTATAATTATTAAATTAGGGCAAACTCTAGGGTGAACAAGTTTCATGCTATGATATTTTTTTTTAATTCATGGGCACGTGAACATATTCAGAGTATAATACATATCAAGTTTAATGGATTAGAAAAATGTATTGAAAAAGGTAAAATGTGTCAAATATACAATTCAAGTTTATAGTATGCAACTTGATCATGGGAGACCAACTCTTAAGTTAGCTAGGGTAATTATGGTTGTTAACGAGCTATAAAAATTATCAGTTAAATTTTATCATATTCATACGAGGTATTAAGATTCAATATAAATTAATCATTACCTCATTTTAATTAATTTTTTTTTAAAAAAAACTCTCCTCCATACTCATTTCTTCTCAATTATTTCACTGTAATACTAATTTTGTGTCTCAACTAATTTGAAGATTAGAACAATAAACTAATAATGTAACTATAATTTTCATAGTAATTCACTGTTCGATGATTCAAATAACTATTCCAATTAAAGAATTTGAATCAAGTGCCATTAAATTTAAGTGGTAGTAATTCAAGGACAGTATGTATATTTACATTTTGGTAAAAGTTGAACATTAATTTTTTTAGTGCAAATGTAGAACTGTAAAAAAACCTCAAATTTAGGCCCATTAAAATATAATTTCTCAACTTTGGGCTCATAAAATGACCTACATTTACCAATAAAAAAAATTTACTACCAAAATGTAAACATGTTGTTCTTAAATTACCACCCTCCTAAATTAAGATCCTTAAAAAAGTAACCCCATATACATTGTTGAATCTCTCTAATTGTTGTTTCATTTTGGTCTTTTGACAAATTGAGGCTTATGTGACACAAGAGGATGTGCTATTAGGAACACTCACAGTTAGAGAAACTATAACATACTCAGCTCATTTGAGGCTTCCAAGCTCCATGACAAGAGCAGATGTAAACACCATTGTAGAAGCAACCATAACAGAAATGGGGCTTCAAGAGTGTGTCGATCGACAGATCGGAAACTGGCAGACGAGAGGCGTAAGTGGTGGCGAACGAAAGAGACTAAGCATTGCCCTTGAAATCCTAACACGGCCCGCCATTCTGTTTCTTGATGAGCCCACAACTGGGCTTGATAGCGCGGCCGCCTTCTTCGTGGTTCAATCGATCAAGAACCTTGCTCGTTCAGGAAGAAGCGTTGTCTCTTCGATTCATCAGCCGAGTAGCGAAGTTTTTGCTTTATTTGATCAGCTTTATTTGCTGTCCGCGGGTGAAAAGGTTTACTTTGGAGAGGCTAATGTGGCAACGAAGGTATCTTTGATTCTTGTGTCTTTTTCTCTGTTTTTTACTCTGCTTTGGGAATGAACTATCTGTTTTCTTGTTCAGTTTTTCGCGGAATCGGGATTTTCGTGTCCGAGTAGGCGGAATCCTTCTGATCATTTCTTGCGTTGTATCAACTCGGACTTTGATGTTGTGACAGCAACATTGAGAGGATCACAGAGACTTCGTGTATGAACTCAATGAAAACTCCCTTTCTCTCTCCCTCCCCATCAAGATGATGGGGATTTTTTTTTATTTGACCGTAACTTAGAGATTGCAATTGTAGGACATTACTCCCTCCGTTCTATTTTAGATTGTCCATTCATTGTTTGACTCGTGTTTTAGCGAGCAAGTTGTTTATTAGTATTTAAAGTGATAAAGAGATTTTTAAGATAGGGTATGATAGTCATACCCCCATCTATCATACACCTCCTTAAAAGTCACTTTATCATTTCATATTCTAATAAACAATTCGCTATATAAAACACGAGTCAAATAGTGAATGAACAATCTAAAACAGGACGGAGGGAGTATATTTCTGGCATATTTAGGCCATAATATTTTAGTTTTCGCAGGTTTAGGTCAAATTGTTCCGAAACTTTTTCAACTCGGGCTTATATATCACGTACTTACCACGTGTTTTGCCTAGAAATAAAGAAATAATGGCATATTCCAGCTAGAAACACCCCAAATTGGCCTAAATGTACGAAAATTAAAATTTGTAGGTCTAAATGTGGCAAATTAAAACTGAATGACCTAAATTGGTCAGCCCATGAACATATTGTCCTACAATTGTTAATCATATAGTTATAGTCCAAAATATTCACAAAAAATGATTTGTGCATGGCTATTGTGATCAGTTTGATTTTGCTGAAATATTGCCTCCATAGTGTTTGATTATTGACTACTAATTGGACGACTTGTCCATACAATGAAACTTAAAGCAACCGTTTTGTCAATAATTTAAAGAAGGCAAGCTCCCCTCAATAATTCTGTATATGCATGACAGGAAATAGACAATAAATCAGACCCCCTGACATATATGGCAACAACAGACATCAGATCAGCTCTACTTGAAAAATATACCAACTCAAAGTATGCACAAGAGGCGAGATTGAGGGCGCGACAACTCTCCTCTCTTGTAAGTAATCCAGAACAGAGGGGGATAAAACCTAAAATAGTCTCGTAACTTTTCACCTTTATCAAAATGGTCACAAAAAGTTTGATGTACGGAATATATCTCAATTTTACGTGAATTGTATCATTTTCGTCTCAAATTCGCCGTAATTGACGAAATGACTTCGTTTTTGGTCATGCGCCTTTCATGTGAGCATTCAATATGGACGTTTTCGGCTGAAATGCATGACCAAAAACGACACCGTTTCATCAATTCTAGCGAATTTGGTACGAAAATGGTACAATTCGTAAAAAATTGGGACCAATTTCGTACATCAAACATTTTTGGGACTATTTTGAGAAAAGGTAAAAAGTATAGGACAATTTTGGATTCTATCCTAGAACCGAGGATATTGTTATATAGTATAATTGTAGTTTTAGATTGAAATATAAGGTGATGAACTACAGCACGGGGCAGAAATCGAAGCAATCAAAGGAAGCGAAGCAACGTGGTCGAAGCAGCTTTCGACATTGACACAAAGATCATTTTTGAACATGTGCAGAGATCCGGGATACTATTGGTCTCGAATAGTGATATACACCA